>JAECUM010009462.1:0-12594 GCA_016617855.1 Megalonaias nervosa | reverse complement strand
ATATTAATTCATCTAATTCGGATTTCTAAATTATTATTATTATTATTATTATTATTATTATTATTATTATTATTATTAAATACAGCAGTGGGTATACATTGTAAAGAACACATGAAGACAAATGGTTCTTTTAAAAAGTACATAAGAGAGCGCGAGTTCAATATTGCATGTCACATAAATTCAAACCAAATGAAACATTTTCATCTTCTTTCACACTTACAATTGAGACAAATTTCAAGGTCTGTGCAAAGAATGAATCAATAGGAAACTTATGCTGACGTTTTGTCTGCTTCGCCTGTATGTATGACACAATCTAAATATTCAATTTAGCAAGAGATGTGGGTCATTACAACCTCAAGGCACAAGACGAGTCAAACAATGGTTAGGCAGGAATTTCCTTCAAGAAACTTCAATCCGGAATTACGGCCTGTAGGGACGCTTGTTCATGCAGATGGAGAACCAACTTGTTAATAATCCGTTGTAGGCATCAACTTGGAGTCGAAGAAAAAATAGCTCTGGAAATGAAGGCTATATAACGAACCCATTTCATTTCTGGAAGGATCAACTTTGTAGAAACAGACAATTCTGTGGTCGTGACCTACATATCTAAGTGCTGGTCTGGGATATTCTATGTTGATGCTTCCAGCAAATGAGTACAGTTCTGATCTGTCATATTCCAGGCAGGCTCAATGTCATAGCCGATATGTTGTCAAGAAAGGCCCAGAATCTCGACAATCACTTCACCTTTGATATTGGAGAGAATCAAACGAACTTGAAGGCCTCCAATTTGATGGCATAAGTTAGAAAGCTGCGCGTTTGCAGGGTATGGTACAAGGGAAACAAATCCGTCTACTTGCATGCCTTGATCTCCCAGCTTGGTAACTCAAATCTCTGGCTCTTCTAGGAGAAGACGTTAGCCCTATTATTATCAAAACTTCCTCTCCATGATTTCTGACACATTAAAGCGTCACGGTACAGGAGACATGGGTCACGACAGTGATTTTTTTTAATACACTGGCCAATTTTGATCTGAATCGGCCCTGATCACTCATCTTGGTTCTGACCCGCCTTAGCTCAGACAAATTCTACAGCATGCAGGAAGACTGAGTTTCGTGCCCTGTCGATAGACCCGAATTTTATCCAGTTCAGATCGGGTGGTTCGGTGGCTTCACTGACTCGAATAAACTATGAAACCCAAGAACAGGTTACAGTCTGCAAGCTATTAGCAGGTGGTCATTCGCTCTCTTTTCTCTATCGATGAGTGTAGTGGAGGAGCTATGTGAGACGTAGTCAGTGCTGTCTTGCACTATTTGAAACGTAAAGAAAACAGTCGTAGAGACCGACAGCGGATCTTTCTTCAGATCAAGGCAGGGACACGTGATATATCTCCTGAAACCTAAGCGTCCTCTGCTATGTTCGTGTTACGTACAGCGGCCTCGGCTATGTTTGTGTTATGTTCAGCGTCCTCAGCTATGTTCGTGTTACCTTCTCCTAAGACCAGATACGCCTCATGAAATTTTCTGCTCTTGATATTCGAGCGATTTCTGCTAGCCTGAGGTTCTGACGTAATGGTTCGAGCAGAGACATTGGAACAGTCCGCTGGTATGTACCATCAACCTTCTCGTGTCACCTGAACCTGGTGGGTCCAATGGCTGTGACTAAGACTACGACCAGACCTGATCGACGACATCACAATCCTTACGTGCATGATTTATAGCATTCGCTGGATTCGCTTCACTTTTATCTTAGTAAGAAAACGTCATTTGTTTCTTATTATGGGTGAATTTCCTTCTCCTTTTACCCATTCCCCGAACGTTACTGTGACTGGATCATGTATTCGACGAAAAAAAAGGATATTTTAAATTAATTGTTTTCATCCAAAAGTATTTATCAGATCACGTTAATATAAAGCCCTCATTCTCGTGGATGTTTCACTCAAGCTTTAACTGGATAGCATCTGGCATACTGGTAGCCACCAAGCGCTAAAATGGATTGTAAACTGAAAGGGGTGGCTTGGTGTATATGATATAAAAGACGGAACGGACTAACATTTTCGTCTTTCTGAGAAGGCTGGATTGAAGAAGTAGCGATTATTTTTTCCGAATATTAAATCGATTGTCCACTTCTGGCTTTCTCAAAATATATTCTGGATGCCAGTTATATGATAATTTCTTTTGCAGATAGACAAGAAGGTCCCAAAATATATACTTATGCATAAACACTCACGTAATCTGTGGGCTTAAACATGTTTAAAAAATTGCGTCTGATGTATTCGTATACTTACCATGCAAACGGTAAACGGTTAGAAACGGTAGCTTAAGTATTGTCATGCGCACAGCCAGTTATCTCTGTACTTTTTATTCAGGTACAATGTAACTGATTACAAACTCTGCAGTAGCTCCTTCTTCGCATTGTATTCTTTTCATTAAAGTACTGGACACCCTACAGTTGCGATATGGTGATATTTGGCACAAATTTTAAAATATACAAAACACAGAATATCATCTATTATCATTCAATGCTTAAATTGTACAACGAAGAAAACTGAAAAAATCAAGTACCTAGTCATACTAATTTGACGAATGATACACACTTGTTTCAGTCATGTACAATTTAGATTCAATATATAACCTATTTGTAAAAAGGAAAATATGCGATAAATATGTTGAAAAGTTTGAAGAAAATAAACATATATGAAAGGCTAGACATTTGTTTTAAATCAATAAAATGTTTCCCAAATTTTCTTTATTTACTCAGGGGAAGTAAGTGTAGGTTCAGAAAGCAAATAAAGCATACTCTGCCTTTTGCATGAAACAGAAACAGCATAGGTTGCACCTATAAAAAAATAGGGAATAAGTTGCCTTTTCTTGAACTTTCCATAGTTTTATCACAAAAAACTGTTGTTATAGAGCTTAAAGCATAGACTGAGACACAAAAAATAAAACCAAAAATAAACAACTTACTTATCTCCACTATTCACTGCAGCTCAAGAAAAATCTCTTTTTTTTCAGAAATGGAGGACAAATTATTGGATGAAAAAAACATCAGAGTTAATCCGTATCAAAGAACACAGAAAACTCAAATCTGGCAATTTGTACGGTACATTTATTTCTAAAAAGTACTTTCCACTGAAATATAGTTGCGATGCATGTATATTTGTCTGGGAGATGTATGTTTCCAGTTTGCAAATATTTTGATTAAAATCTACATATTGTCATGTATCACGCGTAATATTGGCTTGTAACCTACAAAATAAAACTCAAAGTTATTTTGCAAATGTTTATCTTTACGTTTTACATTTTTTTTTAAAAAATAAATAAATAAATTGTACTCTGCACTGTGTGGCGGGTATTGATTCGACGTGCCATTAAACCATACACATATTCACAAAACGAAATATTGCGTTTTTTATCTATTATTCTTGGTTTTGAATCAGAATCAGTGCCCTAAATGTTTTAAAAACTACAAGACACATTTTTCAAAAGAAGAAACGAAGGTAAGATCACCCAAAGAAACACTAAATATTGTCATCGTAACATTTGTCAAAGAGATAGTTAACCTATCGTCATCTTAGTACTTGGGCATAATAGTCACATGATGTCGAGATATTAATCGCATGACATTTCCCCAGATGCTCGAGTCACATGACAGTATCAGCCATTGTAAATGAGAGATGTGGTGTCTTGGATTGATATGGATGGAACATGAGATAACCGGACGATCTAACCAGGTAATTTCGAAATGGCAACAATGGCTAAGGTTGATTGACTTCAGCGAGATTGACATGCTGTCAAAAGTTCGTATTTAACACCGAAATATGATGTAAAAGACCGCCGAAAACCCCTTTAAGTGCTGCGAGAAACAGCGGCAAGTGTCTAAAAACGATAATGTTGCGGACAATCTTGTCTGCAATAATTGCAATGTTTTATGAATAGGCGAGATCATAAAGCAAATCACAAAATTACCAATGTAGGTTTGACTTCTTATTTACTGGACTATCAAAGTATATCTTTTGGCAACTAACTTAATTTTCATCTCCTCGGGATTAAATAGTCTTTTATGTGATGAAGTTATGCTGAACATCAAGTACTCAGTCTTTATATGTGATGCGAGTTACATAATCATTTGACTATCAGAAAAAATATAAGTATGAAGAAGCAGAAATGAATTCACAATCAGTAAAACCAACAGGATACCACTGTTACCAAGACACTACGAAGTAACAGTAATAAACTAGAACAGTGTGCATAATGAGGCAAGTGATTCCGACGGAAAAAATTTGCAGCATAAAGCCAGTATGTACTATTTATTGGAAGGTACTTCTTTTAAAGCTCTCAATCAAATAAAATTTGTAGGAGTCACAAGTACAATTGATCTAACCATTTTAGCCATACTACTGAGTCGACTTTCATTTGAGATATAGACGGGGAAACTAACCACCGAACGAAGGGCGCGCGAAGAAATTATTCGGGGGGGGGGGAGGGGAAAGAAAACATGTAGTGGTCAACTATTAAATTTTACAGATGTACGCCAGAACACGTTTAGAGGTGAAATCTGGGAGGGTGGCACTCCCCCTCCCCCTTGACCTTATGTGCGGGCACCCATGCACCGAACCTTTCTTGTGAATTTACTTTTATTTGGTTAGATAGTCCAGGATGCTAATCGTTGAGTCATACCAATTATGTGACTTTTATAGCCGAGATAATCAGGGATACTAACAATTTGGTCATACTCGTGAATTTACTTTTATTTGCGAGATTGGCAGGAAACTAATCCTGTTCCTTTATGGTGAATTTACTTTGTTGGTGAGATAGTCAGGGTTGCTGACCATTGAGTCATTCCGGTTATTTTACTTTCACTGGTGAGATAGTTCTGTATGCTGACCATACATCCATCCTGGTAAATTGGATTTTTTTGATGAGATAGTCTGAGATGCTAGCCATTGAGCCATCCCAGTGATTTACTTTAATAGGTGAAATGCATGTCTAGCTTTGTGGATTCTTTGCTATTACAAACCATGAATTCAATCACCCAACCGAAAAGGATCAAAAATGAAAAAACGAGGACACAGTTGAGGAATTTTGTGAACAAAGTTGCCACTGTATTGTATTATGAAAATATGGTATTAGCCCAATTGCCATATACAGCATTGCCAATGGTGCACATTTCATTTTCATCGAGTGGTTGCAATCCGGTTGGTTGTACCGACTTTTTCAAACGGAATTGCAAATTGCCTAGGGCAGAAGCTGTGTCCCTCGTGTTTTCCGTCCGTGGTTCCTGCCATTTAGAAATATACTGAGTACTATATTTTGTTCCTGTTTAGTTACATTGTAGGCAGAGATATGCAACCATTTATAACAACCATTGCTCGTGATACTCTGACTGAGCCAGAACTGAACTTTCCCTTGGAGGATTTGAGCCCACCCAAAATATGAAAAAAAAAAAAAATGAATACAAGAAATAAATAAGGCAAAATGAAATATAGGACGTTTTAAGGAAATTATATTTACAAATAAAGAACTTTTGTTTTCTTTTATGTTTGTTTGCACCATGAAAGCATATGTCGGTAATTAAAGTTATAAAACTATATATGCAAATAGTATATGGAGATAAATAAAGAGATGAAGAAGAAAGAAGGGTTAGAATGAAGATACAATTGGAAGAATAAAGACATACGAGTAGTGTAGTGGGATACTATGGCGTCAATGGGAAAATACATTACAGACCCACCCACCCCCACCCCGGGACCGTATAGCGTCACGATTTATAGCGTCAAAATATCACCCTGGGATCGTATAGCGTCAATGGAAATTGAACATAGGGAATGTATAGGGACAAGAGGAATGGAACAGGTAGGATGACGTCACGGTACTGGACAGTTGCAACAATGTAGCAAGGACCGTGACGTCATGCCACCTGTGTCATTTCTATATACAAATACGAATCATTCGCGTTCGTGTCAGTGAATAATAGAGTAGGTTTTTAAATTTTTTTAGGCAAGAAAGAATAAACCTTTTCGAGGCAATGGAGTGGTCCTGAAAAGGGCCTTTGGTTTTTTGCTTCTATTGTCTCCAGTTCTTCCACCAGCTTCTTAATTTTCCAATGATTCGTTTCTTCTTCTTTTTCTTTTCTTCTTCTTCTGGTATCCAGTCTGGATGTCCCATAGATCTAAATTTTTGCTGTATTTTCATCCAGTTTTGATTCAGTCTGTCAAAGTCCTCTTTCTTTTTTGGGTTTTCCTTCTCCTTTCTCTCTTTTGTCCATATCTCTTTGATTTTCTTCACCTCTTCTCCCATTACCTTTTTCATAATCTCTTCTCCTTTCTTTAATCCGTCTAAGCCTTTTTTGACAGAAGGCCACTCGGTTAAATGGAATGTCTTCCAAATAACATCTGACTTCTGTAACAATATCAATCACTTGTTTCAAAGTTCCCACTCTTACATATTTTAGATGTATGAAGCCTCTCAACTGCTTCGCTTCCTCCACTATCATCCCTTGTAAAAATCAAAACTGGCTACTTTCTGTCTGGTCACCAAGTCTTGGCTGCCTGGGAACCTCCATTCCTTTTCAAGCCTATCCAGTATGTATGATCCATCCATCATCCAATACCAACTGTCTTTCAATTGGTTAAATGCTTCCATCTTGATAGGTGTTGACTACTCAACGTGGGTAGCCAGACTGACTGACTGAAGGATTATAGTCGCATATGCACTCTGTGCTTCGCGACTGGTTATAGCCCTAGGCTGGGCCCTCGGAGGTGTGGGTATGGTGCCACCTCTGCCTCTCAGAGCCCTAGGCTGGGCCCTTCGAGGTGTGAGTATTGTGCCCTCACGTCCTCCTGGGGGATATGAGTATGGTGCCATCATAAGCCCCTGTAGCCAGACTGACTGACTGGATTATAGTCGCATATGCACAATGTGCTTCGCGACTGGTTATAGCCCTAGGCTGGGCCCTCGGAGGTGTGGGTATGGTGCCACCACTGCCTGTCAGAGCCCTAGGCTGGGCCCTTCGAGGTGTGAGTATTGTGCCCTCACGTCCTCCTGGGGGTTATGAGTATGGTGCCATCATAACCCCCTAGTTTGTTTTCAGTCCGTATACCCAGCAAGCCGACATGTCCGTAACGAGGCAAAGGCGGAAAGAGACCCGGAAAGGAGGCAGCGCAGAAACGGCCCGAAAGCCCCAGGGACAGCCACACAGGGAACACCAAGACCCGCAACCGTGCGCCCCGACCTAACGGCGAGGTCGGGTTTAATGTCACATCTAGTCCAGTTATTCTAATGGACTTCCTTATACCAATGTTGTGTGAGCCACTCATTCAATTGGTAAAGCAATCGTTGAGTTTTAATTTTGGTGGATTGGGTATTATTGTTGAATTTGAATTTTGCGTACATAGTGTACTTATCCGTTTTCCGAAAGTTTGTTCCAATCTGGGGAAGGTTTGCTCTTCCATTTTTAGCCAGACTGACTAGCGTTCCGCGTTATATACGTCAAGCACGGACGTGAACGAAAACATCCCTTACACTCACTTCACATATGATATACTATCCTCACCAACGAACGAGAAAGCATTAAACACACACACATATACTATCCACACCAGCGAACGAGAAAGCATAAAACACACACACATATACTATCCTCACCAACAAACGCGAATGCATAAAACTCACACCTATTTACTATCCACACCAACGAACGAGAAAGCATAAAACACACACCTATTTACTATCCACACCAACGAACGAGAAAGCATAAAACACACACACACACACACACACACACACACACACACCAACGAACGAGAAAGCATAAAACATACACCTATTTACTATCCTCACCAACGTACGAGAATGCATAAAACACACCTATTTACTATCCTCACCAACGGACGCGAAAGCATAAAACATACACACTATACTATCCTCACAAACGAATGCGCATGCACACACACACACACACACACACACACACACACACACACACACACACACACACACACACACACACACACACACACACACACACATCAGTAAAGGAGTGAGTGTTTATAGTCACACTACTCTACATTCACACCAATTGGCAAATTGAATAGTCTCTCTTTTCTAAAGATCTGGTTAGCTCTGAGAAGGGCTGTTTTTTTTTTCTTGAACTCCAATTGCACCTGGTTAATGCTGGCACCTCCCAGGGCGGGCACCACACACACAACGACGACTCCAATCTTGCTCCCAATTGACACGTGTGGTTGGGAGTGCAGAGGGGGCTTGAGTTGCTTCACTCTCCCAGTCTTCCGTCTCTGGGATAGAGAAGGCTTCCATCCTTCTCCTACACCACAACCGTGGATGATAACGTTGTGGTGCTGGTAGTGGTTGTGGAGCTGGTTGTCGTGCTGGTCCTGGTTGTGGAGGCGTCCTCACCTCAGGTTTCACCTCACACACAGGACTTAGCATGAGGTGAGGCAGGATCCTTTTCTTCTTCTCTTTCTTATTTTTCATCTTCTCTTCCTCCTCTTTAATTCTGTCTTCCTCTTGTATTGTCTCCATGGCCAGCTCATCCAGGAGTGGCCTGGCATACTCCAGGTGCATTTGGAGTTCAAGCAATTTAGCAATTCTGCTATTCATTTTTAATGTTGACGAGTCAACGACGGGTAGCCAGACTGACTAGTGCTCTGCTTTATATTCCCGGAGCACGGACGTGAAGGAAAACATTCCCTGGCACCAAAACTTACCATCACATTAAACGCGCGGACCTAAAAGAAACACTTACGTTGACTTTTTTACTTTTTACTTTTTACTTACAAACACAGACATGCACGATTTGACAAGACATAGAAAACAAAGGGTGGATTTTATTCTGACAAAAGAAACGAAGTGCTTATAGACGCACTTCTATTTATTTTTTAAAGACACGAACACAAATTTGTTTTGGCAAATTGAATTAGCATGTCTTTTCGAGAGTATTGGGGTAGCCCTGAAAAGGGCTGTTTTGTTTTGTTAACGGGAGTGATGGCAATCTTTTTTTTTTACTGTCTAAGATTGCGTCCCCGTCTGGCAGCAGGCTTTCCTATACGATACGGCCTGCTTCTGCGGAAAGAGAAGGAGAACTCTTTGGTGTCCACACGGCAGTCGACAAAACCTCTGTCTGGTTCTTGCTGCTGCTGTTGCTGCTGATGTTGCTGCTGATGTTGTTGTTGTTGTTGTTCTCTCTGCTTCTGAAGTCTGTACTTCTCTGTCCATTCTTCTTGTTCTTTCTTGATTTCCTCTCTAAAGACCTCTTCTATTAGGTCTTGGGCTATGGATAGCATCCTGACATTCTCTATCTCTTCAGGCTTCGATATCAGGTTTAGCCTGACACGATGTAAATTCACATAAGCTTCGTTCAGCTTAGCTAGTCTGGAAGGCATGTTCATAGGTAAACGAGTCAACCATGGATGGCCAGACTGGAGACCAACCCGCTTTATATGGTTCAAACGCGGACGCGATAGAAAACATCCCTACTCGGTTTTAATGTCGGAACGCTATGATAGCTCATGCCATGGTGAGGGATAGAGAGAAATCAAAGAGCATATATTCACAGTGTGTTTTGAAAACAAACGACAGACACATTTTTTACAAAATGCAACATTTTTTATTCAATAACAAGTAACAAGTAACAATAATATCAAACAAATTATTTTTGACAAGGTTGACAACGTTGTGAAATCATGTGGGATTTCCATTGATGGAAGTCATGAGGCCATTGATGTACACTACGTTTCCTAGCTAAAGACAAAAGATGACCATAATGGTCACAAAACCATCGATCTACTTTCTCATCGTTTCTAGAAGAGTGACGATCAAAATAAGTCACTAAATGTTCTAATGGATACCCAAGACTGCGTTGATGAAGAAAATACACACAATATTGTCCACACACCATGGAATCTGTGCCTTGTAATTTCACATTATTCTATCGTGTCGTCTGGGCATTTATTCTCATAAAAGCAATGATATCGTCTTCCAAAGGGGGTAATCCATACGAATCAAAATATTCCACACATTCCTCTTGAGGGAAGTAGACGGCAACCCAGTGAGTTCCTGGGAGATGACTTTCGTCCGTGTTGATGACATAAGCTTGATGGTTTTGAGGATTGCGATGAGGTAGTTCATCTTCAGCGCACACGACAGGATTCCATGAAGCAGTATACGAACTATTGTTCAAAAGATAATAAAGTTCCCACGTATCCATTTTTTTTTTTGTTGTGTTGTTTTATTTTGTTTTGTTTTGTTTTTTTTTTGTTTTTTTGTTGTTGTTTTTTTCACAGGTAATGATAAGTCATCAATTCAATTCTGACTTTTTGTTTGAAACGATCTGTCAAGTAGCCGTTTCTTCGTTTCGTTTCAGCACTCTGGGCTAAGAGAGATTCGATGCGATAGATCTCTAGAGTAGTCAATGGTAGACAGGAATGATCACGCAAGCCTTTATACCACTCATGCAACACTGCCTCTTTCGAGATGAGACTCCAACCGTCGTCCAGATTCTCGTCCAATTTTTCTTCTTGACTCATCATCATACATTTATCGTGTTGAATTTGACTGGGATGATCGTTTTGACATCCATAACAATCTCTCTTACTCAATTCCGTAATTTTATCCGACAGGTGTTTAGCAAAACAGGACACTAAATGTTGTTCTTGTTCTGGCCATCTGGACGTGGCTACTACCTCGTCTTCTTTGTCTTGGTCTTGGGTTTCTGTTTTCACGCTATCCTCCCATTCCATGTCCAAAGATACTCAATCGTTCAATGAGGGATAGGTGTCTTCCTTTGTGTCTAATAGTCTAGAATGACTTCTCTCAAACTGTTGATTTCAATGGTATTATCGAATTCGACATACAAGATGACGTTGACCGTCTCGGTGAGAGCTTCTGCAAACTGAAGTTACACACGCAGTTGACCAGATTTTATAGGGTGGAAATGTCCCTGGTCGTTGCCTTGGTCTGGAGTGAAATCAAAGGCCCACAAAGTGTAACCTCCTACATAATCTTGGTACGAAATACCGTGACTGGTGTTGGTTCCTAGTTGTCCGGTAGCTTCGTACAGGGACAAGTACGATCTCAAGTAAATTTTCTGGGCAAAGTTAGGTTCGAAGGGCCTGGTACACAAGGTCTTGCCATCGCGACTGACTTCAATCTTGGACACTCTGTAGTGCTTAAACTGGAAAGGATTTTGATCGTGGGCTCCGTTGAAGGCTGCATTACTGACCATGCCAACGATTAAACGTTTGGGTAACTGTCCTTGGAACAGATGATCTTTGATGTTGGATCGGAGTCCAGCAGCAATGGTGAACGTTTTCACTTCTACACGTCGTATTGGATACTTGGCGGTCGATCTGCTCAATGTGTGACTGATGTCGTTTCCCACTTTAGGTAACACTTCTACGCGACGCACGTAAAGTCTGGCTTCTTGGATGATGATTTTGTACTCGTTGGCATGAGCCATCAAATGGAAAGCGACACTGCTGCGATTGAGTCTCAGGCGAATATCCACTCCGTTCAGCAAATACTTGTCTTGCAACCACATGTCCAAATGCAAACGATCCATCAGTTCTAAATTACGGCCTTGCAGAATTTTCCTTCGACGGTCGTTAAAGCCCACATTGTGAGGATTGTCATCGGCTGTCAGGACTGTGTCGTTAAACGTGTCTTCACTTGCGGTGTCAGGTTTCCATACCACGCAAGCATCCAGATGAGTGTTCTTGGCTTCTTTTCCGTACGTCAAGAGATTTTCTAGGTACGCTCGGTAAGGGTAAGTATCCATACTGCTGCTGACCAGTTTGTTATTCAAGTACAAATCCACTTCGCTGAACAAGGAATGCATGAAATTGTTGACGGGAGCTACTCTGGCATCGGCTCCCGGATTGGTGTTATCGGTTTTGATCACTTTCATTTTCAGATACAAGTAACTGCTATTCAGATTGATGTAATCTTCGGGTTGTCCTTTGATTTCAAACTCGATGGGAGCTGAATCCGTCAAAGAGGAGACGGGATGAAATTCGACCCATTGGGATTCTTGCATTGTCATCATGGTGGGTGGCATGGCAAACAGATCCAGTTCCGACTTGGAACAAGCACAAGACTCTCGGTGCATCATTTTCTCTGATTTAATAATCAAAAACGTCTAACTCTCGGACAGTTCTTCTTTTCTTAGTCTTTCTAGCTCTAGGGGTGTGAAGTCCTCTGAAGACGTGTTTTCGTCGTCTTTTTCTGCCTTGTCCTTGCTGCGGCGTCAGGGAAGCAGGAATGTCTGACTCGGCATTGCCCAGGGCATTTATAGGAGTTTCTCGCCGACCCAAAATGTCTTTACCCGTTTGAAGCAAGACATTTTTGCCTGCTCTCAAGAAAGCTTCTTTGGGGTTTTGTTTGTCAATGATGACATTTTGGAGAAATTCTTTACCTTGCGTCAACGCGGCATCTTTCAAGGAGTGCAATCCCCGTGTCACCATCGGTTTCAAAACACGAAAGGCCGATTTGAGCATATCTCCTAAATCATGTCCTCGTTGTCTAGTGACTCCTCGGTACACAGGATACATGACTGACAAAAGGTTAGGGTAATCGTTTT
>JAECUM010009461.1:0-51398 GCA_016617855.1 Megalonaias nervosa | reverse complement strand
GCCCTGCTCTGAAGCCTGCCTGCTCCTCGGCAATGATCTTTTCAGCCTGTGGCTTTAGTCTGTTTAGCAGTATCCTGAACATGACTTTGCTTGGATGGCTTATAAGACTGATTGTACGGTGGTTTTGACACTGTTGTAAATTGACTTTCTTGGGGAGGGTGATGATCAGTGATTGTGTCCACGGCGATGGTCATTCTCCTGTTAGCCAGATCTTGTTGCATATGTTTGTGAGGGCGCTAATCATTGCATCTCCCCCTGCTTGGACCAGTTCTGCTGGGATGTTGTCCACTCCTGCCGACTTCCTCTTTTTCAATGATCTCACTGCTGCTTCTACTTCATCCCGTAGGATAGGGTGGTTGTCGTTGTTAGTTGCTGGAGGGACGTTCAGTACCTCTGGATCTATTATGGGTTGGTGGTTGTAAAGTTCTGCGCAGTACTCTGTCCATCTTTTCAGAATGTCTTTATCTTCTGTGAGGCAGTTTCCGGCTTTGTCCTGTAAGGAGGTAACTCGCCGTTGTTTTGTGCTTGTTAGATCTTTGACCAGCTGGCACGCTTTCTTGCTGTTGTTCCTTTTCTAGTTTCCCTCAATGTCTTTGGACTGTTCTTCTATCCAGTTCTCTTTTGCTTTTTTTCATGCTTTTCTTGACTTCTCGGTTGACTGCCTTATACTGCTCTGCTCCTGTATCATTCTTCTTCTTCTTCAGCTCCCTCCTCTTGTCACACAGGTTCAGAACCTCAGCTGTGACCCAGGTCTTCTTGACTGGACGATGTCTACCAAGGATCTCGCTAGCTGTTTCGGTCGTTCCTGTATTAAAGGTGGTGATCAACGTGTCCATGTCTGTATCGTCAGCGTCGAGGATGGTGAGCGGTGCAAATTTCCCACCAATCTTTGCTTGGAAGGCCTCTGCTACTTCTGGATCCTTCAGTTTCTCGAGATCGAACTTTATTCTTGTTTGGTTATCTTTCTTGACCTTCTTTAGATGTAGCCTGAAGGTCATCATCACCAGATCATCACCAGATCATGGTCACTTCCAATGTCCGCTCCGGGAAAGCTTCGAGTCTTGGCGATATTTACACTTGACTGTATGCGCCTCTTTACCATGATGTAGTCGATCCGACTGTGATGGTCTCCGCTTGGACTGGGCCATGGCCATCTTCTGGATACTTTGTGTTGGCCGAAGGTGTTTGCCAGCATAAGGTCGTTGTAGCCAGCGAATTCCAGGAGCCTCAGGCCTCTCTCGTTGGTCTGTGCATTGCAGCAATGCCCACATGTTCCTTTCCAGTTCATGCAAGCGTCCTCGCCTATCTTGGCATTCCAATCGCCTTGCACAACCAGAATGTCTTTCTTCGGTGTTTTATCTACAACTTCTTGTAGCTGGTCATAGAAGTCTTCCACATCTGCGTCATCATAGTCTGATGTTGGGGTGTATGCTTGTATGATGGTGATGTTGAATGGAGTTGCCTTGAGGCGGATGGTGATGAGCCGGCTGGATACTGGCCGACAGCCCATGACAGTACTCATGCTGTCCTTGTGGACAAGGAACCCAACTCCCTGCTCATGTTTGTCCTCTCTGCCACTGAAGTACAGTTTGTGGCCTTCCAAAGTAGTTGTTTCTCCAATATTCTTCCATCTTACCTCACAGAGTCCTAGGATATTTCAGCGGTATCTGTTCATTTCATATGTAAGCTCCTCTAGCTTTCCTGCTGCTGTCAGTGTTCTTACATTCCAGGTGCCAGTGGTGATGTTGTCCTGACACGAATCTTGCTGCTCTGAGCACCAGTCGCACACTTTCCTCCTCCGCCCTGGTGCATGACGGAAGGCGTGGCCCTTGTTGACCCGGGCGACGACCGAGCCGGTATGGGATGAGTAGGTATAGTGAAATATAGGTATAGTTAGGTATTGTGAAATATAAATTACAGTACGAGCCACCATACTGTAAAAAAAATAGCAAAAGGAAGTACCTGACGACCAGGTTGAATGACGTTGGATATCTCTTAAATCTTTGGTAATTGTGATATTTCTATTTTTCCATTGTACATGAACATGCGAAATTTTAGAGAATCTTAGGGCTGTCCAGGCTGATTTTCAATTTTGTAACCAAATAAAGCACAGCCCCTAAGTAAACCCGGGGCGCTTTAAAATAAACGCCCTTATTGAGGTTATGTCTATCGCGTTTTTCTGGAGACGAACTCACAAAGTCGTTTCCACTTGTCAATCCAACGTATGTCTGTACACTTTAACCACACGGCTACAGGTATACAGATAAAATTTAGATATATAACTATACGAAACAGACACTGATCTCTTTGGAGCGTCTGTTGCGAAATGTAAAATCTCAGAGAGTTATTAATAGCGCATTAATAGCAAACAGACGTTTCACCTGCAAATCTCAGGGAGTTATTAACAGCGGATTGGAATTTTGTGTGACTGCTAGATATAGTAGAGTGCAAGGCACAAACTGCTAGCAGTTCAATTTTACAACAATGCTAGGTACAGTAATTTTGTTTGAAATATAAATATAAATCGCTAGCGATTTCAAGCAAAACCCGCAGTAGTAGACTATAATGTGCGTTTCTAAGCCAACCCTGTTTTGTATGACGACGACGATGATTCAGTGGCAGGTCCTTGACAGGTAATTAATAACGAAATCGACGCTGTTGCCTCAACAAGTTGTTTTCGTATTTTGTTTATGCTAACATGGGGGCTCTGGGAGGGGGTAATCATGCTTTCGTCCTAATTCAAAATAGGGTTTGATTAAGAAACCCCATTATAGTCTCCTACTCAGGAGTGCCTTATAAACAAATTCAAAGTCTCTCTATCTCTCCATACCACCCTATGATAGCCTTTATAAATAAAGTAACATTCCTATCCACCTATGACTTCCATACCTCTATTTGGACGGACCAGCACCCACTCATTTACTGATCACACAGTGTTGGATGTAAAAGAAGCAGTGCCGGATTACCAAATAGGCAGAGTAGGCACCCCGCCTATGGGCCCCACGCCTTTTAGGGGCCCCGCGACAACGGATCAAAATAATATTGAATTGATTTGATCTTGAAAGTATTAGGATATAATTTGCTTTGGGGGGGGGGGGGAGACAAGATTTCGACTGCCTAGGGGCCCCCACAGGGTTTAATCCGGCACTGAAAAGAAGCAGTATAAAATAGCATTTTAAACCTTTATAAACAAAACTAATATTCTGTCTTCCTTACCATTCTATGATCCCTCGTATAAATAGACTAAAACTATCAAGCCCCATCCATAATGTTCCCACCCGCCTCAAACCTCCTTTTCTTAAAAGAAAACTACCATCCTCTTTACTTTTCTCTTATTCCTTACAACATTACTAGTGGGGTGTAAGGAGATATAAATGTACAGGACAAGGAAACACTAACAACAAGTTAGTACTTTTATGAGTTTTATGAGGACAAGCGGGCCTTACTCAAAATATTATAAAGTATATTATTATTATTATTATTATTATTATTATTATTATGTCATGATGTGCCTGAGAGAGAAAGAGGGAAAGGGAGACAGAAACTGAGAAAGGCACTTACTAAACAGATCGTAAGAATTATTATTATTATTATTATTATTATTATTATTATTATTATTATTATTATTATTATTATTTATATGTATGAAGAGAGAGAGAGAGAGAGGACCTTATTTAGTAAGCCATAAAAATCATTATTATTGCTATTATTGCTATTATTATTATTATTATTATTATTAGTAGTAGTAGTAGTAGTAGTTGTAGTGGTAGTAGCATTTGATGATGATGATGATGATGATGATGATGTGTGTGTGTGTGTGTGTGTGTGTGTGTGTGTGTGTGTGTGAGAGAGAGAGAGAGAGAGAGAGAGGTACCCTATTTATGAGCCTCTGGAGACAAGGTTAAATCCTGTGTCAGAAATATTCTTTGCACGTGTTTTCATTGATCAGCTTACAAAAAGCCAGTATTATTTTTGAAATATTAGTTAATGCACACAAATCTAAGAGGTGTCAAATTCAGTCAGTGTTCATTTCCTGTAATTTTGGCATCAGCAGGGTATGTGTCAACAAAATTACGATGTTATCATTTCCTAAATCACTGACTTAAAAAGTTTGGTTTTCAAGCCAAATTCTGGAGTAAAAAGACTTCACTTCAGTCTTGTTTGACAACTGAATAGATTCGAAATTTCTTTCGTCTAATCCACAGCTTAAAAAATAATTAAATCACGTAGAATCTGAAATCGATTAATTATTTGTTGAACTTCAAAGAGTAGAACATTCGCATGCGTATAAAAATTATGAAATTGATTTAAAAAATGTTTTGCCCCCGTTGCCATAAGAACGAGAATAAGATATTATACAAATACTGTAAAATTAGCAAAATCGAGAACAAAATGTATACAATCTGAGTCGAAATTTACGAGAAACAGATCAAAAGTTCAGTTATCCATTCACAGAAGCTGTATTGAAGCAAATATACCAAACATTTACCATTAGATGAAAGGCTGAAATGATTATTCAAAAATAAAAGATGCACAATAGACGATATTTTGACAGCGATTGTGATGACTATATCAACAACTGCCATGTGTCAATAAAATTGTGTAAAATATTTCGCTGGTTGATGAATCGTTCGTTAATAAAAGAAGAAAAGCCTTAATAAGTAAAGACAGCATCATTATCACTGCAAGAGAGTAGTGGTAATGTGATACGTTGCTTTCTTATGAGTGCTCGTGAGATTGATTCTTTTTCTTCCTGAATATGTTATTTTGCTTATTTTAACATTGATTAGCTTATTATTTTTAATTTGTTTAATCAAAGACGTAGACACGGCTGCAAAGAAAATAAAAAATATTGGGTGGTCATTTCTTTAGGTGAATTTATAACCTACTTCAAGAGTAAGGTACGGTAGGTCATGCAACCATTGGTATACATATATATGTATTATTATTTGTTCAGGTCAAGGTTATTATTGATACTTGATATTTCTGTTTCTAAGCTGGACTTTTCAGGATTGGGATTTTCTTTTGAACGTCCTAGATTGTATTAGGGCTCTGCAATAGATTGGACTGATTCATAATGTTGATCGGTTTTCGACCTTGCCTGCTTCTACTAAGGGCATCACTACTGGTTTTTGATGAGTATTTTATGTATTGTAATGTATGCCACAACTGTCTTTAATAAAACCTCAACCCATTTTCTGGTTTCATTTTGTGTGAAATATTTCACATTAAAATCTTTGGTCTTCTGTTAAAGCTTTCAGCTACATATGATTTTGTCTGAGTAAGTATAACATGTTTTTGATGTTTTCCTTTCCCAGCAAATAAATAACGCTCCTTTCGTTTCACTCTTTTTGCTTTCATCAAACTGTATATTTTCAGACTTGATATCTTTGAATAACCTCTAAAGGCACGTCCGTGTCGTCTCTATTTTGGTTTTCACTTTCTCAGCCCAAGCGTGTTTCGAAAATAAATGTAAAATTATGCCATTCCTAATATACATGTTAAAGCTGTTATGTCATATGCTCTCGTATAGGGAAGGACTATTTGATTTAATCAGGTTGTCTATTAATATGTAGTCTGCGCAAAATGTATAATACTGTCCATGGGCAGAGGGTTATTTATTATTTATCTTTTTTTTTTTTTTTTAAAAAAGATGAGTCGTATGAAACTGTTCTCGGATAGGGGTAAGAGATTTAAGATTTAAAATATGTATTTTTGGATCGGCATCCTGAATTTATATACTGCTAGTGAGTTTGGGAGGACACGCTACTTTTGGTGCTGATTCCTTGGAAAAGTTTGTAGGATTGCAACTTTTTCTGAAATTTGTTTCGTTACATTACACCGGCCAAATAGTTAGGTATCATGTTGACCACGATTTGTGTACCCAGAATTCCAATTAAAACTTTCAGTTGTGTATTATTTTTAACTAATTGGTTTCTGCAAGCATGCAGATTTAAAGATTTTTAATAGCAGATGTATATACCTGTGACATTTGATAACGTATAGAGAATGTAGGCAAGGTTTTGTAATATCAACCATTTTAATCAGGACTTCAAATTTGATCCTTAGTTTCCTAATGACGGTCTAGTTTTAGCTATTCTTGCCCGCTTATCCGAAGCGCTTTTGTTTTCTTTGCCGTCTTTTTTTTTTTTTTTTTTTAAATTAAGGTTTCAAGACCGTTGCTGCCTACATTCAAACTGGTAGTTCGTCGGATTCGTAATCCAAGTGTTTCGGTTTCGGTGCGCACTCCGGCCAGTCCGGATCGGCTGCCTCGGCGTGTCCCTGGAAAAAGCACAAAGCTCCATTTTCCTCGGCATGATACAGCCTATAATGTGTACAAGTGCTATTAAAATCCATAATTCCTCAAGGCTTTAATAAAGGTGATCAGTTCGATATTCCAGAACGAGTTTACAGGTTACGTGCACATTTCAATCTTATTGTTTATCCTGACTGACTCTACATCACTTCTGAGGGGTCAGTTTAGAAGAAGAGCAAGATGATGATGAGGAAACTGATGACGATGACGATGATGACGACGACGACGATGATGATGATGATGATGAAGGGGAATAAGAATCAAATAAAAGGAAGAAAGGGGAAGAAAAGCGTAAAAATGGATTGATGGTCCAGCATTCTTGATTATTGATGTTTAAAAGAATAAAATAATCTATACTTCACATTTTGCAAATGGTCTGGATATTTTATACTTTTTCAAGAATAATACGTGTGCCTCCTAAATGTCGGAACATGTTTCATTCATCAAGACGGGTAGTCATGCAAATGATAGAGCTTTATTGCATGTTGTTTTTCGATCTATATCAAATTGAATGAATTTTGTCTGTTACAATGAATGGAATAAAATATATTGAGAAAAAAAACAAACCATTGACATTAGATGTAATTAAGCATAAAATTTTGCAGACGGGGGCAAAGTGATCTTGCATTTAGTTGCATAATTAATCAATAACAGGTGAAACAGACTATAGAAGGTACGCGTACAGTACCGCCAGATAAAGTTCGAAACTAACTCCATATTTACTAGAATAGCTTTGTCATGAATTGACCAATCACCGACGATGGTTGTTTACATCGTAGTCGACTTTTTTCCGCTATGTAACGCTGTGAAGTGGGAACGTATGAGATATAGAACTAAATTATTGAAGCATTTTGGACGCTGATGTTATTATCATAGACTACATCTCAAAGAAGAGATATCCAGCTTTTCCAGAGAGGGTACACCGTAACAGATTCATCCCAGGATCGTTGTCGAATACTGTCTATTCGGACCCTAGTCTGACATCACAGGCACAAGAAGTTCAAGGCTATAATAACACGGGGAATATTTTCTAACTAGTCGTAAACATAGTTTTGTGAATAAGTTTTGGATATCTAGTGAATATACTTTTTAATACTTGAATTCTATCATCAGGGTCTCATCAGCATGCTTCTGTGAGTTTGTTACAGCAGATGTTTCACCATAAATCGGATTGGAATATGTGCGTTGTAGTGGGAATTTCGCCATTCATTGATAAAACTAGGTGCGAGAGCCAATGAGCGAGACAACAGCCGGTATGAGTAAACACGACAATCATCGAGTCTGTAGTCTGGGCGCCACATGACAGTATTAATGGAATTTCCGAACTCTAGTTGTGACATTTACAAAACTTAAGACTAAAACAAATGGCCACTTTCAATATTTTCCGTGGACTGTTTCTGTTATTGGTGTTCCTTTGTCTGGTATGGCGGGGGTCACAGAATTTGATCGGAAGGGCCACTGAGGATAATTACTCCCGTCCCGGGCGATCCAAGGCCAAGGGAGGTGCGTATCACGTGTCAAGTGCCCTATTTCTATTTCTTTACAATTTTTACTAGTTTAAAGTGCTAGACTTATTGCCTTAGCAATGAATGGCATGATGCACACACCTTGCACCTAACCTTCCCGCATGCCATGTTAAGGTGTAATTTTACAACATGTGTGAATCTTTTCCTTTTTGAATGTAGGATTTCTTCATATAAATTATAAATAGCTGTTGAACCAAGTATAAAACTATATTTTCCAAATGGTACTAGAATATAAAAAAATATTGTAAATCTGGGCGATTGATACAGTTTATGCGGGGCTTGAATATTAGGATGAAATGAGCCATCTCCAGCCACGATAGGTCCTTGTTAGCGAAAATAGGGAGAAGTGAGTGCAGAAAGTCCAAGATGTATAATGTGTAAAGTATTTTTTGGGGGGTGGGTTGAGTTTTAGGTGATACTTTTTCATGTCAGAGGATTACAGTATTGAAGATTCCCACCATACTGTGTTAGCATCACCATTCCTATAACTGGGAATTGTGATTATGAAATATGAAAAATTTCTGGGAATTTGTGACATGTATGCTCTTGGTTTGTAACCTCCCATCTCATAAATAATATTATATTGTTGCAATTCATTTTCAGTTGTCCCTTTAGAGCCGATTAAAGATTGTATAATATAGGTGTGCCTGCTGTATTAACCAAACTTGACCTTAATAATTTTGTTATTCTTTTGGTAGACAAGTTGCCTTTTTAGTAATAGTAGTAATTACTGCTGCTGTATGCTTTGGTATAGTAAATACATTGTGTAGAGAAAGTCCTTGATGAGACAGAGCCCTTTAAAATATATGTGTATTCATGTAACATAATATAAATTGATATCCGATTATATTAATTTTACTCATTTCTTACATATGTTCTTGGGATACAAGGCATTGGGTGATTCTGTGGCACCTTTTGTTAGTTCCATATCAGATTAAATCTTTTTTTTTTCTTCAAAGGATAGTAGTCTTTGCAGCATATTTACCAGGCAGACACAGGTCATCAAGTTGGAGTATTAACCACTGTTCACCACAGAATTTTCCTTTCCATTATAAATATCATAAAATGCCATAAAAATTATTTGATTCATGATAGGTCAGGTGATTAAAAAAGTCATGTGACCGTGGCAGTGAATCTCAATCCCCCTGCAAACTAAACAATTCAGAGCAAAAAATGGTATCAGTCATTACCAATGTGTTGTCACCTACTTATTTTATATATACCTTTCATCTTTACTTTTTTGTATCTTATGTAATCTTTCATGTTAACATTTATTTGTGGGTTTCATCTCCAGAAAGTTTCAGCTTCATTTCTAAATTTTATGATAACCTTGAGGTGGTTCTTTATAGCCACTGTTGTGCTGTGGTACTGTAATATGGTTTGGGTCAATTCTCTCCAAGTTGTTTTCGACCTGTCCATTTTAATTTTTGGCACACTATCTTTCGGAGTCATTTACGCCCGGAGTTGCTTCGGCCTTCTATATTGAAAATGCTATTATAGGTTAACACTGTTACTCCTATTTGAATGACTATACTACGAATAATTGTCAATTGACAAAGGGTCATTTTTATAAGGACTTGACATTATTCACTGGTCAGCCAATTGCATCTAACAATACCCCTCCCCCAGCCCATGCGCAAGTGTTGGCAGCTTTCATTTTTTTTTGATGATTTATAAATCATTGCACCATAATTTTAGCTCAGCGATTAACTTTGATCATTATCAGTGTACTTTAATTAAATGATTTAAAATTCAGGTGAGAATCTTTTATCAACCACCGCATTTTGTGGTGCTTGGTTGTGTATGGATTTTAAAGAACAAACAAGTCAGTTTTTGTTGAGCAATGATTGCACACACAATGTGTTGAAGACAAATGCAAAGAAGACTTAATGGCTTTATTGTTCATGGGTCAAAACTAATAAGATTCACACTTTTGAGCAGACATTTTTTAACAATAAACGAACATCAGAATTCTCAAAAGGCACAGCCATGAGTTCAGATACTGTTCTTTTCTAATAATGTTTATTTTGGCACCACAAGTAATAAGATAACTACAGCATGGTTTCCCTAGATAAATGAACAGATCTTTACTGGTTATCACAACCTATAATATTTTATTTTAATATTTTAGTAATTATCATTTTAGTTCTTGGTTTGTTTAAAGAAAATACCAAAATGAAATAAGATACTGATGTGGTTTCTTTCTTTATAGGGTATTAAAATTTGAGTATTGTTATGTCGAAAAGACCGGGGTCAAAATGGTTTCGGGCAGAATCAACCCAGCATGAATAATTAGCAGGTCAAAACAATTTGTCTGAATCGACTCAAGTCCCTGTATAATGCTACTACATATATTCCCTGACACTAGAAAAATTATCATACAGGGCTTTAAAAATTTTATAAATGAAATAGCCAAGAACAAAGCTGTGAACTTCATTTTAATCGTGTTATATGTCATAACAGTTTTATGTTTGTCATCCATTATCCCATCATTTCAGTCTCTTGCTAAGGTTTGATGATATTTATGTATTTTAATTAACATTAAAAACAAAGAATGTACAACATTTATTTCTTCAACGGTTTTTGTTTTGGAACTTTTGTTACTGTCAAGTATCTTGTGCTGTAGACACTCTTGCTCCAATATGGTAGCATCAGTACTTCCATCAGCAGGAACGGAAAGGTATTCACAGGAATTCAGACCTTCCTTAACTTTTTCTCTCAGGACTCAGTCAATTGATTGGGCAGGTTATGAATTCACATTGTTTCTGTAAATAGAAATATTGGTGTCATTTACCCACAAGACCTGGTGTGCCCCACTACATTACTTTCAAACATAACAAAACTTGTGTACACTGATACTTATGCCAGTATTCCAGCTAGGATTTCAAATGACGGGTGCTGACCAGGGCACTTTGAGCGTGGTCAGACAGTTTCAAGATTAGGGCACTTCATGTGTGAATGGATGTCGTACAGTAACCAATAAAAAAGAGGAAAAATAAGTAACTTTGACTCAGCATCATTTATTTCTCAAACTGTACACTATTTCAAACAATATGTAACTAAAAGCTAGGATTCTTCTTTATTATAGGTTTTGGGTCTGTTGCTGTCTCATCTGTCCTGGTTTCCTTGGTAGGTTCATTTTGAGAGAATCTAAAACAAATACAAATGGTCATTTTACTCTTCATCAGTGTTTCCCTTCACGCACATTTGTGCGTCAGGGATGCACGCTGGAAAAAATTGACGCACACGTTTTGTTGCCATACGTTTTTTTTTTTTTACACAAAGGATTTGCATAATGCAATCAGGATTTATTTAATATCAAATGCTTTGGATGAGGGATGGCATTGTGTAATTTCGAGCATAGGCATAGGCTGGTTCCCTGTTTTGTATGCTCCCTAAGTTGCACTCCGCTATACGGAGCATACGAAACAGAGAACCAGACTAGCATAGGCAATGTTGTGACGGAGTGGCTTCATCTAATCTCGCGAGCTGTCACGCGATTTCCATTGAATTCAGTAAGATGTCATCCAGATGTTTAACCTCAACGCTTGTTGCACTAGAAAATGATCTGCAGATTAAAACGGCATGCACTAAGATTCATTAGCCACAAAAGTGAAAGAAGCGGAACACAAAAGAGAAACTGTTGATCTAACTTTAATGTAAAATGGAGAAAATAATTCCCTAAACTGGAATACGGCATGTCCATTGGGATTACTGGTGTGACTTCTGATCGCATGACTGCAAAAGTGAATAATCCTTTCGTGACAGGGTTTAATAATTTTAAAAAGTCTGCTCTTGTTCGCCACAAGATATCTGTAGAACACATTATCACCCAAGACATTCTTTCACAACAAAGAAATCGGTAAACTTGCAGAGACAAATCCATTATTTGGATTACAAAGTCAGGGGGTCATTGCAGATTTTGTTGGTTTTTAACTTTGCTGCAACGAAAGAAAGATCTAAAAGTTCAAGTGTAACTTATTAAAGAGAAGATGAATCATTAGCCTCTTTGATTTTTAGATAAATGTGTTTTAGGACGAAGTACAATGAAACCAATGATAGTACACATTTTATCACAGGCAGTAAATTAACTGTAATTTGGTTAAAAAGATTTATTTGGCTTTTTGTATTGGCTTATATGTAATGTGTTGGTCTATAATATTGATACAAAAAGATTATAAGGAGACTGTTAAAAGTACGAATTTAAACTAAAAGGAAAATGAACTAATAAATGCATATGTGTGTTAATTGTGTGTGTTGGTTTATTTGTATTTTTAGAGAGAGAGAGAGAGTGAGTATGTTGTGCAAGTTGCAATATCCTATTTCAAGTTGAAAAAGTATGGGTCAGATGAAAATTTGTCAGTACATTTTTGACCCCCACATTTTTAATTTGACCCCCAGTTCTGACACCAAGGTTTTTTTTTTTTTACCCTCAGTTTTATACCCCTGGGGGATACACTGCTTCATGCTCCAATAATATTAATATAATTCGAAGTTTCAAATTTGCAATGAAAATAATAATAATAATAATAATAATAATAATAATAATAATAATAATAAAACAATAATAAAAGACCTTACAGTCCACACAGAATATGACAATTAGAAAATTAATATCATTAAAGTTAAGACCATGAAACTTAAAAGTATAATTTCTTTCTGTCTCTGTATATTGTTAACCCTTTCATCACTAAGTAACTTTGTAGGCATAGAGTCCTCAACACTAAGTAACTTTGGAGTTGTAAAGCAAAATGACTTGTGGACTTTTGAAATAACATAACTTTGCTAATTTTAAAGATATCTGGCTGGATTAGGTGTCAAAATCAAGGTTAAAAATCAAATTTTATGACTAATTCACTAAAATGTGCATATCTATTACAACTGTTAAAATACAGGTGCAACCAGGTAACACAACAGGTAATATACAAGTAATTATCTATTTACCTCTAGAAAACTTAGACCCAAAACTTTTTCTATTGACCCTAGATGTACTCATGAATAATTCCAGTAGCAACACAAGTCATAAAATGCCTTGATTTCATCCAAGGTGAGATCTGACCACACACCTGTATCGCCTCTGGCACGTTTGATCGTCGCATTCAAATTCGTTAGACGGACAATGTTTCCAAAAACTTCATCTGAACAGAATATTTGAAAATATTCCAAAGCTTTCCTGGAGCCGTCTAACACTTGGGTGGGTCCAACTTTCTCAGAAAACTGTGTTACGTCTATGTAATTTAATTACTTGTGTGTTAGTTTTAAATTCATTCTTTATTTTTATTTTGTTTTGTTACATTTTATTGTAATGATTATTTTCCATAGCTGCCAACTGTCCCTTTTTTTTTTCCGTATTTACCCTGTATTTTTGACCTTTTTTTTAAAATCCGTTTTTTCAATAAATTATTTTATTTTTTAAATTCCTTGCAAATTTTCGTTTTGACCGGGACCCGGTTCCATTCTTAAAGTAAATGTGTTGCATGTATAAAATACAATTGGTCCATTCGAAATCGAGGCTGCCATACCAGATTTTAACTGCCATCTGCTGCCATATTGGATTGTGCAGAGCATCTGCTGCTATCACTGTCGTCTTCATGATGTCGAAAAGAAAAGCAGAAGATTCAGAATTTTCTCCAGAAAAGAAAACAGAATTGGAAGGACAATTATGCCGTCATCTATAAATTTGTGAAACCATCTCATAAAGGAGAAAACTTTGCATTTTGCAAATTGTGCAATAGTGATTTCGCTATTGGGCATGGAGGCGCCCATGACATAAAACAGCATGAAAAAGCTAATAAACATCAGCTTGCTGTTTCATCATCAACAACACAGCCTGAACTGAAGTTTATACATACCAGAGAGAACCTTGACGTAATTAGATCGGAAGTTCTTTTTACTAAATTTCTTATAGAAAGGAATGTTCCTCTTTCAGTTGCTAGTGATGCTGGTGATTTATTTCGCACACTTTTTTCCAGACAGCAACATCGCCAAAGATTACTCGTGTGCTAGAACGAAAACAGTGGCTGTCATTAATGAGCTGGCAATAGACAATCATAACTACATTGTGAAAAGACTGAAAGCTGCGTAGTTTTAGACCTACATTCTTATTTTAACTGTGAATTGTGACAAGTTTTATTTTGATTGCCAGAACGTTTGCAGGGGTTTATTTTCTCCCCCCTTGCACAAAATTAGTATTTTTTCTCTACATTTCTTTCTGTGCTGTAGTGTTTTGATACACTGTTCAACCAAAAACTTGCATAAACTCAACTTTCCTGTCTGAGGGGGTCACTGATACTTTGTATAAAAGTTATGGAAGCCTTAAGCACCAGGGATCGTGAGAAGTTTTTCAGTGTTGTGAAGAGGTATGTCATCAATTTTTGTACCTGTATGCAGAAGAAATTCCCCTTAATGGATGAGTTTCTGACACATGCCCGAGTAGCAAATATTAACTCAAGGTTAGAGGTCTCTTTTGCAGTCATCAGGTTCTTTCTCAAGAAATTTTCCATGTTACTGCTGAAAAAAGATGGTGAATCTTCATCAGATGCTAAGGACAAGCTTAGAGCACAGTTTGCCTCATACCAGATCAGCTCCCTGACTGAAACAATATTCTCCTGCGATAGTGTTGATGGAGTGTGGATTCTGATGTCTAAGATGAATTCATGTGGAGACTTTCTTTACAATCATCTGAGTTATTTTATGTTAGGACTTTAACACACTCTAATGCTGATTGTGAGAGGATTTTTAGTTCAGTAAAAATATCGCACACAATTCAGATCATCCATGAGAGATGGTACATTAGAATCAATAATGATTGAAAAGACAAGGTGTGGAAAAGGCTCATATAAACATCCTGTGTCTGATGACTTACTAAGAAGGTGCAAGAGTGCAACACGTGCATCTTTGACATTAAATAATTAAGTAACTTACTGACCTACTTTAGTGATGGATGTAGATGTTGTAAATAGTTATATATGCAGTAAAATTTTAAAAAGCAGTATTTCTTCCTGAAAATCAGTAATTTTGGCATAAGCAGTCAGTATTTTTGTAGTCCGGGGTTGGCAGCTATGGTTTTCACGGGATTCAGTATTTTTTCCAGTAAATTCAGTTTGTTTAGAACGTAAAAATATTTCCTCAGCACTATTTTTAGCTCACTCTGGTTCATAGATCTTGTAAATATTGAGTGAAGACGATTGGCTATTGCCAAGGTCATTTTAGCCCGCGTGTCAGCTGAATTATAAACAGTCTTTCTATGTATTTTCAGTGTGAGAATTTGGTTCTTAGATAGGGCTGTTCTTGCCTACGTGATAATTTTCATTTTTTTTTTTTTTTATTGCGCTGTTCAAATTGAAAATCACATAGCCTGTCACGTGAACCACCATGTGATCTAAAATCAAGACTTAAAACAGCCATTTTCTACTAGTTCGAGTGAGTTGTATTTTAAACCTTGAGGGCTCAAGAGGTTTTTATTGTTGATGCTAAATTGTTTGAAGTTCATCTATTTTTTGGATTTAATAATATATTCTCTAGGAAACTAAACTAGTGAACTTTTTTTATAAAAAGTTTTGGGACAAAGAAATTCAGTGGAAATTTATTCTGGAATTCTATATGGAAACATTATCTACTGTGATTCAATCGAGCATCTGTTACCATCAGTACAGACATCATCTGACGTCATCGCCTCCATATTGGAATTTCATCTAGATTCGAATCCGGATTCAATTAGAACTGTTTAATGATATGACTTATATTTTTCAGTTTTAGGACTAATATTTGGATGATATTCACAAACCGTAAGTCCTATTTCCAATTTTTATGTTGTTTTCTAGGGAAATAAATTATTTTGTTAAAATATACAAAGCTTGTTGGCTTCACTCTTTTCTTTTGTTACATTTGTACGAGCCAACACTTAACAACTGTAACAAATCTCTTTGGTTTTCCAACTTCATCCAAACAAAGTTACATGGAGCATACGATTCCTCTGGTTCAAATCCTTCAGTCTTCTTCATCATCATCACTGTCACCCACAAGTGCATGCTATTGTCTCTCCAGACGTCTTCTCTCATTTTCATCCAACTGTACTAGGTCGAAATTGGTAAAATCCTCTGATAATTCAAAATCTGACACTCCACTCTCATCTGATCTTTCTTCGAACTCAGACATTTTGGGTACAAATTTCACCATTTGGAAAACTTGTTAAAAGTGCCTACTTTGTTCCATATTTCTAGTTGTATACAAGCTAAACTCACGAGATAATCCAAACATAATATCTACATTACAAGAAGGAAGTTTTTAGAGGTACCCTGAAATTTATATAGTTGGGTACTGTAACGTTACAGGAGAACACTGCTCCAGACCGGTAAAGCGGTCTATAGTGTTTACGGACTTACTTCCCCTGGATCAGAAAACCGGTCCATAGTGATGAAAGGGTTAAGAGTATAATATATCTTTTTAAAATAGTTACTTTTTGGTTGAAACATCATTCTCGTAATTGTCAGATCTGTTAATTTCATTATAAAGGCAAATCAGCGTTTGTATTCCATTTCATCATTGTATTGAGATTGAGAAAGAAATGTGTCTGTCTACGTATCGTGCATTCTGAATAAATTAGAGTCAATTGTACAATTAATTGATGATGAGTATAAATGAAAAAAAGAATAAATTGAAGGCTACTGCTTGTTAATAATTATTTCTTTCTACACACATAAGTAAGAGTATATGGACAAAAAAAAGGCTGCAGTTTTGTTTTCATATGCTTAAAAGCAACAGCTACCCAACAGAAATGGTTTTAGTTTGCCAAGACAATGGCTTTTGATGATGGTGCAAGGATGAGTATCAAATAGGAATGAAATAAACATTTCAACCTCGTGAATAAATTGAAAATAAAATGCAGTTACTGAAAATATTCTGTCACTTTCCTCTTTTTGCTTAGATCCCATCTTTGCAAGTGAACTCAATGTGGTAGGCATTCTCCGTTGATTGTACGCACATGGATAATGGGCCTTGGCGATAAAAATCAAAGTTAACCAGTGGTACAGCTGTGGCAGAACGGCCATGAGCATGGTGCCAGAATAGAAATAAATTTTGGAAGTGAATGATGGGGGCACTTTTAAATTTGATAGGGGTGTTCAGAGTCATCATAAATATGACGGGTGCTACAAAAGTTTGGCAGGGCATAGTGCACCTCTATTTATGCTTAGCTGAACACGCTTATGCTCAGATACATCTTGTACTCCGCAAACCATGTTGCTCTGCTTGTATCAATGTATACAATATAACACTTGAAGATAAAATATTACTCCAATTTAGTAGATAAAGCAAATAAACACTGGTTTAATGTTCTGCAATTCCTCTGACCACTGGAAGTAAATGTCTAAGGCAAGGAAGGATCTAAAAAACTAGTCACTCGGTGTACCTCAAAAAAAAATCACAAGACAGTCACTTTCACTTTCCTAACAGAAGAAGAAGACAAAGTTTGCATTCTTTGGGCAACTTAGCCATCTGTTTGTGTGACCACTGTACATCACAATTCTGTCATCTGTATATTATTTATTTATTCTTGCATGTACTATCAATCCATTTGCTAGTACACTGAATAAAAAATATATACGTTAATTATTCAGATAGAAAATTAAGAACAAAAATTACACAGTTACAGACACAATTTACATGCAGGTGTATGAGCAGTCAGCTTGGTATGGTAAGTGAGTTAGAGTATAGACAGACGTGCACATATAACAGTAGGACTGGATAAGAATAGACAGATTGATAGCCCATTAGATATACTTAATGCTGAAGAACACAGTAATTCCATTGGAATATATGAACATTCTTTTTCATATGTATATCATTGAGAAATATACAAGGTACATAAAAATGGGTGTGTGTGTGTATATATATATATATATATATATATATATATATATATATATATATATCTGACATTTATCCAAAAAAATTTTTTTCCATGTCCTAAGATTTACAGCCATTGCGAAGTGCTTTGCATTCCAGTTAAATGATCGTTTTGCATGTATTAAAGAATATAAATTTACTTCAGTTTATTTTTTAAAAAATATCACTTGCCCTTACTGAAAATCAGCTGAGTCTCTCTCATACATCATTATGAACTAATTAAAGGCAAAATAACATATAATCAAAGGCCAGGAAAACATACCTTTAAAATTTTGCAAACTTTAAGACCCTGAAATATTAGGTCACATATTTAACTCGTGTCCACCAAACCGTGTACTATCTTTTCTGATGTATAATTACAACAAAGACACAGGGAGAAAACAAAAATAGACCATGGATAAATAAAACATGCTAAAACCATTTAATTAAAGAGACAGCTTGTAATAAAGGTTCATATTTTGAAACTACGAGTCATAATTTCAACGTATTGAATTTCGTGTCCAGAAGGTTATATGTGGAATTTATCAGTTCACATCAGTTCATTATTTTGGTACTCAAATGGTTTTCTAAACATCACGAAGCACATGAAACTGCCTTATATCATTAAAACATGCGAAGATATTGCCATTTGACTACAAACACTTGCACATTGTTCATGTCTGCGCAGTTCCGAAGTTGTTATATGTGGAACCAAATGTGACTACGATCAAAGGAGTGCCATTTTTTTTTCAGGTAGCAGAAGTTTCATCTGAATCAAAGGTGACATAGTTAAATTAGATCATTGGTTGTAGTAATTTTAATGTTAGAATTGGTGTTTCTGAAGAAGGGATGTTCTTTCACTGTAGGCTTGGTTGAATCTATACAAATGGCTGTTTCATGGCCGCAGCGTTTATTTTTTTTCCTATGTACGATATTACTATTTTTGCATATAAGAGCTGCATTTACCTTAAGATTTAGTAATGGCTTTTGTACTTGTACTTAATGCAGCAAAATTTGTCCATGTGCAGCAAGTACTAAGCTGTGTTGGCTATATCTTCTGAACTATCATTTTTGGTATTGCTACAGACACGAAAATATATTATCTCTGTGCTATCTCTTGTTACATGTGGAACCATTTGACATAAATACATATTTCCTCTCCACCCGTTTATTTATTTTGCTTCTATTCACATTTTTTTATGAAGTTATGGATTTTCCAATATGTAATGTTTTATTTTAATTATTTGAATATTTGTAGATTATTTGCCATCTTAGTTGGGATTTGGTGTCCAAGTTATATACATAACAAATATAGTTTTTAAACAAAATATGGTTAAATATCATATAATATTGATTTTTCACATGTGTGTACCTGACCACTGAAAACTCGCAAATATCAGATCAAATTAAATAACAAAAATTTTTTCAGAAATTTTAAGTCGGAAAAAGTTAATCTTGTGTATGTTCCGCAGATAACGGTGTCCAGTTATGTGTTTTCGTTTTATGTCAAGTTTCACAGAAAGCTTCAGTTAAAAATGCTGTGAATTGAGATATTCTCTATTACTATGCTTATTTGTGCCTATATCCACTTGTAATTTGTGCAAAAAGATGACACCAAGTTATATGTGCAACTTTTTGAATGTGTTGTTCATCTCGTTTAAGTTAAAATATGAATCTCTGAGGTCCGTTTTATAAATATTCATTAAATATGATCTCAAAGGTATGCAACCATGCATAAAACATGTTTACATATATTCAATTTTTGGCATATTTGTAATGCTTTTGGGATCCATGATCTCAGCCAAGCACACTTAAATTTTTCAGTCAGTATACGTTGGGCAAGCTAACTCATACAACTCGTAAATCCCTGCATTTGAACTAAAATCATCGCCCACTTTCCTTTTTTTGCCTAGGTAAGATGGCAGGATCATCAGCTGCAGCAACACTGCTTAAAGTTAATCTGTTTGTATTGTTTATATTGACAACTGAAAGATTTGTGAATGTTTATCATGTCATCTTGAAATTGGCAACATGCATCAAAATATTTGACAGCTCTACTTTTGAGATTGAAAACACTTATTTTTATCCATCAAATTAGTTTCCAAGCAGTAATTGTCACGTAAACAACATATCATAAAAAACCATTTATTGGTATATTTATTTATTGGTATATTGGTCACACTTTGAATGGATTCCTCCCAGTGGTTAATTGGAGACAAATGCCAGTTACTTCCCAACACACCTGCTGTAGAAATCTCAGTTTATATTGCTTACAATTAACACCTACTCACTTTAAACTCAGTGACATGCATCAAAACAATCTTTCAGATGGGGATTGTTAAGAGTGTACAAGCTCACAAACTGCCAGAGGCTAGGTTAGGACCTAAATGGTGGTGAATCATACATATGTATAAATATTATGCTTAAAATGTAATATATTTTGAGACACAGGCCCAAGGTCAGTAACTTAAGCCCTGGCTCAAATTACACAAGCCCTGACAAAAATTTCCATTTGCCTGATATTGCCCTATTCTCACACAATGTTCAAATTGCTGAGCTTCATATACGAAAAGTTTTTAAAAAAAACTTGATTTGTTTATTCATTCAGATCTCAAGATATTTCATATAAAGCAGTGTTTATCTCCAGGTCCAGAGTAAAGATGCCATCAGGTACTTTGGTAACTACCCATTGATAATTACCTGGGTAATAAAATGGACAACCGGGTAACACTTACAAAAAAGTTTCCAAGTTCAGATCGAGTAACAATTGCAGTTCGAGGTTCGTGTTGTGTGCATATTTATTCATTGTCACAGGGACTTGTATCATTGCTTACAATTTACTTCTCATGTTTAATCTCTCATCTTTAATAACAGTTCTTGTTGCTGTACAGTGATCAACTGACATGGTGTTTTGCCAGGATAATATGTTATTATAGGTCAGGGGTCGGCAACCTATTTTTCACAGTGTGCCAGTTTTTCTGGATTAATTACAAAATGAACGAGCGTGTGCCACCAGTAAAAGAGTAACACTTAAAGTTTAGATTTTTGGCTGCCCTTCGCGTGCCACACAAAAACCTTGATGTGGCACCTTGTGGCACGTGCCGTAGGTTGCCAACCCATGTACTAACTACTAGGCCACATGGATTTGACCGATTTGTTATAAAAAGTTAAACCACAGATCCAGTTAAATAGAAAAAGTAAATGTACATTTTTCATAGTTTTCTGTCATTATGGCATGTACTATGTAGATTGCTCGTTTTATGCTCAGCTTATGCTTTCTTGCCACTTGTAATAGTAATAATTACACTTATACCTCTCTTGGCAGTTGGCATGTGTGAACCTACAATAAAACAGTTCATGTTCACATTTGATACAATTTCCCATTGATCGGGTACCCCGGTAACTGATCGATGGGTACCCGGTAGAAGTTTCCTAAGACTTTGACATTTCTGGTCCAGAGGTCAGCCTGTGTCTAATTGCTCATCAATGTCCTCCTTATTCATTGGATCAGCAGTACTGATATTCATTAGCGTCTGAAGCATGTCTTGCTTCTTCAGTTCTCTTTATGCTTTTGATGTTGTTCATGGGTGCAATTTAATATGTTTAACCCTTTCATCACTATGGACTGGTTTTCTGGTCCAGGGGAAGTAAGTCCGTAAACACTGGACCGCTTTACCGGTCTGGAGCAGTGTTCTTCTGTAACGTTATAGTACCCGACTATATACATTTTGGCGTACCTCTAATAACTTCCTTCTTGTAATGTAGATATTATATTTGGATTATCTCATGAGTTTAGCTTGTATACAGCTAGAAATATGGAACAAAGTAGGCACTTTTAACGAGTTTTCCGTTGATGAAATTTGTATCCAAAATGTCAGAGTTTGAAGAAAGATCAGATGAGAGTGGAGTGTCAGATTTTGAATTATCAGAGGATTTTACCAATTTCGACCTAGTACAGTTGGATGAAAATGAGAGAAGACGTCTGGAGAGACAATGGCATGCACTTGTGGGTGACAGTGATGACAATGAAGAGGACTTCGAAGGTTTTGAACCAAAGGAATTGTACGCTCCACGTAATTTTGTTTGGACGAAGTTGGAAAACCAAAGAGATTTGTTACAGTTTTCTGAGAGAGTTGGACCCACCTGAGTGTTAGATGGCTCCAGGAAAGCTTTGGAATATTTTCAAATATTCTGTTCAGATGAAGTTTTTGGAAACATTGTACGTCTAATGAATTTGAATGTGACAATCAAACGTGCCAGAATCGATACAGGTGTGTGGACAGATCTCACCTTGGATGAAAGCTTCTGCCCATCAGATACCCGAAAGAAAGACTTGTGTTGCTACTGGAATTATTCATGAGTACATCTAGGGTCAATTGAACAAGTTTTGGGAACTTTCTAAGTTTTCTAAGAGGTAAATAGATAATTACTTGTATTTTACCTGTTGTGTTACCTGTTTGCACCTGTATTTTAACAGTTGTAATAGATATGCACATTAGTGAATTAGTCATAAAATTTGATTTTTTAACATTGATTTTGACACCAAATCCAGCCAGATATCTTTAAAATTGGCAAAGTTACGTTATTTCAAAAGTCCATAAGTCATTTTGCTTTACAACTCCAAAGTTACATAGTGTTGAGGACTCTATGACTACAAAGTTACTTAGTGATGAAAGGGTTAACCAGCATTGCATTACACTAGTGTAAGCTTGAGCAAGGGGCAGCTCGATTATTATTCATTACTTGAAACACATCGAACAAGGCATTAGTAATTAAACGAGACCAGAAAAAATTCAAAATACTTTCTCAACTGTTTTTGCTGGAATAATATTTTGGTTGATCTTTCCTTTTTATCTCACCACAAACAAAGGATGGCCGATTTTACTCAAAGACTCCTGGACCACATTTGATCACAGCATTACTTATAATACCTCTATAAACATCTAGTGTTTGTCCAAAACTCACAAGATTACAAGAATAAAGTAATCAGTTAAAAGCTTGTTGTGTATATATGCTAGCTGTTACTCAGCCATGCATCATTGCACTGGTTGCAACACTGCTGAACAGATTGGTTCTGACTGGTTTCTGCCAATAAATACTATCCAAAATGGTATTTTGTCCTGCCTTCAGTAGAATTGTATGTATGTTGAAGTCAAGTAAGCACTAACCCAGGTGGAATGACAGAATCAAGGGTAATATTTTGCCAGAATTGCATATGGTGTAGACTCTGCTTACTGGTACATGTTTGTTGACCACTATCCATCCAAGGGCTTAACATGAAATTGTAGTAGGGATTCTGTGTAACTGTGCATTTGTATTGTTTTCCATAGGACAAAAGAGTTCACAACCCGTTATATGAGATTTAACAACAAATTGTTGCTTCCAGATTATATTTTTCCCTCATTCAGCATTTATCTGTCATCAAATCATTTATGTAACCAAGTTAAATTTAGAAAATTGTAAAGTATATTTTTGAATCCCTAAATCACAAAACTTCTTTGGTAATCGGTCTTTTTTGTTTTAATTAAAATATGGTTTTAAAGTACGACATGCAGTTGCCTAAAAACAAATTCAGGCAGAAAATCAGTTTTGATGAATGTGATACATAGAAGGAAATGGTAAAAGATTTTCTTTCAGAGATTTTACCACTTTTCAGTTTAAAATATTGTTACTATTCGCCTCTTAAAAAAAGAAACATTTAATTTCATAAGGCTGTCTTAAGTTCATGACTTGTGTTGGGGTTTATATCTTGGCAACATGGGTAGGTTATTTATTGCAAAGGCATATAGTTAAAAATGTCTTGCCCAAGGACATGTGATGGTAGCCAATCTGGGCTGATCTGTTTAGGATTTCAACCCACACCATTTTGGTTATGAATCCTGCACATTAACTACTGTGCAACCACAGCTTCTGTCTCTTTTAGTCACCACTTACAACAAGAAGGAGATGGCATCGAGTCAGCATCTCATTATGTTTAGATAATACACAATTCAGTGAGGAATATATATGTTAATGAGCATATTTATTGAAACATTAAAGTACATTTAGGCAACTAATTAAAATAGTTTCTGGTGATCATATTTTTATGCCAGCCAGACCCTAGAATGTTTCTGAGCATAAAAAAAAATAATTTTAAAAGAACAAACAAAAGAATTGCCAAGTTTGTGAATGTTCTGACCATTCCATTGTTGATAATGGTATCTGTGATAAAACATGGTGTTGTTCGATACCGATACAGTCAGCAAAGAAGGCAAGAAAATAGGTCTTGCAGCCATGGTTTATAATTAGTAAATGGAGGGAGAAACGAGAGTCCTGTTGTGTCACTTTCTTCTTTTCGCTGAGGGTACCAAGTTTGTTGATAGATCACAAATGAAGGCCCATTGAATAATGCTCTAAAAATTTTAGGAAATGTCTACTGAGTACCTGTAAATCCTAATGATTGGTTACCCGGGTACCGAATCATAGGGAAATTGTATTTTATGTCAAACTGAACTGCTTTGTTGTAGGTTCATACATGCTAACCCCAGGTGGGGTATAAGTGTAATTATTACTTAATACAAGTGACAAAAACACGTAATCTGAGCGTAAAAAGAGCATAATTACAGAAAACCATATGAAAAACATGCATTTTTTGGTTGGTACTTACCGTATATACTCGCACATAAGCCGAATAATTTAGGGGAAAATAAAGGCCTGGAAGAAGAGGGGGTCGGCTTATCCACGGGCCAGTGTCTAAACTTGACAGTTTTTAAGTCTTTTTGTTGACTACTGTAAAGGCTGTAAATCTTGGGACACGAAAAAATATTTTTTTCTGTGTCCTAAGACATATGCAAGTAAAAAAATCATTTTCGGTGACCCGACATTTATTAAACTGTTATCAAGTACTATGATTGATTTTGTTATTATTTTGCATGTGCATATTTTCTGATTTCTCCAACATGAAATTAAATAAAGGTAAATACAGACTTCATAATTCTCGGACCGGTAGAGTCTACCTGGGAGACCAGGTTGAACTATAATGTACAGTACTTACACAGTGTAAAGCGTGCATAGCGTCACTTAAATCCTTATTTATTCCTAAATATATTAGATGCAGATTTGGAGGATTTGTCTTTCGTTTTCCGACAGCAAAACAGGCCATGATTAATGGGGTTAATCATTAAAACCTCAAAAAAAGGCTTGTATTAAGAGGGAATTTTGACCGGCAACTATACCACCAGTACATCGATGTGTAATTGCCTTTCATTCCATAATATCAGCACGATTACCGTAGTTGTGTAACACGGGGTGTAAGGCATACCTGTCAACTCATTTCTTTGTTGCGGATAAAACATTACTGTAACTATTCATACATAACACACTAATATGCATAAAATTACAGACATGGGTCCTTTACAGTCGGTATATGAACTAAACCCTTCTTTCCAACCAAATCAACACGTGAGTGCATCTGTTGTTAGAAGTAGGGGTTTTCGTAATGTGTAATCACTCACTTTGCTTCATTACAACGGTCCATTGGTAGGATTGCAGATTTATGGTTTATTTATTTGTCTACATACTTGCAGTAATTTTAGGCATTGGTTAAATAGTATCTGCTTCGCTGTGTTTTTCCTCATTATCACAAATACGAGTTACGTCAGAAAACAACTTGGACCTTACAACACTTCTCCGTTTTCGCGAATTCCACAACATAGCATTGTCCCATACGTTTCTGACCTACATAATTGCATTTCAAATCTTAAATAACATAATACCTAGACTTTGCTTTCTATGAATTATATATATTTTCTGAATACATTTGCCCCATAATTTACAAAAACAGACAATCTAATAAACTGATACTTCCCAGACATGGCGATAACTGCCATTATTTACCTGTTACTGGTTCACTTACAGTTTCAAACTAATTTTATGATGAAATAGTGTACAAGAGGCAGGTAAAATATCCAGATCACTGATTCTGATCTTAAAACACAAATTGCTATTTACATACTAATGTTAAAGCTTTGAAAACAAGTTTGTATGTTTTATCACTGAGGGATAACATGCGGAAATTGGGCCATGATACTGCTGCTAACTTACCTGGGAAAGAGTAAATGGTCAATCAGCTATCAAAACACATGTCTGTGAATGTGCAAAAGTAAGTTTGTCAGCTTAATTTATATAAAAGCTAGGCAAAACTACTGATGTCTTGATGAATACATTTCGCTACAATACAACACTAGAGCTAACCTGGCTATGGTGAGGGGGCATCTCAAAAGGTCAGTCAATGTACCTCTAAAGAAAAATAACAGGGCGAAGTCGTTTTCACTTTACTAACAGAAGAGGGCAAAGTTTACATTTTTTTTGGCGACTTTGTCGCCCACTTCACCTGGTAGCGTGACCCCTGAGAATGCTGTATTACATCACTATAAAATTCCTTTTTCAAAATTTGTAAACTGTTGATTTGTCCTTTTTGTGATGCAACATTTTATTCAGTTTAACAAAAACCCTCTTCTATAAGATTTTTCAGTCATATAACATCCATGAGTTACATTGACAAAGTCTGTTTCACTTAATATTTGGGGTCATTTTTTTTTTTTTCAATTACCTAAATGTGTATCAAAATATAATGAATCTGTGACACATGGTCTCAAATTCAAGAAATCTGTTTGTTTTCTTGGAAACGTGTTATGTGCAGTAACTATAAATAACAAATAAAGTTACTGTTTGACATATGTGGTCAAATGGTTGCACATGTCAAAAATATAAGGTCATTAGACAGAGGTCTATGACGGATAAATGTATGGTAGCGAATAGTCACACTGCATGAGCCTCAAACTGTACTTCGTTATTCAGTGTCTCACTCACTCCTGACTCAACCAGATATAATCTTTGATTTGAGCTTTGAAACATTGTTTTATTTTACATGAACTAAATGGGTACCCTGTGGCCCATTTTATTACCTGAGTAATTAATGAGTGGGTACCCGAGCACCCAGGTACCTGTTGACAGCTCTACCAATGAAGAATGATTATCATGTGATGCATAAAGCCCCCCACCACCACCATAGCCCCATTTTCTTGCTGATCATGGTCAAGAAAGCTGTTAAATGACAATTCATCTTCATTATTGTCACAAAATAGAGTTTCTTTGACATATGCTTGTTTCATTTGAATCCATTTAAAAAACAAAGCATTTTGTTTTGTTTCAGTGCACATATTTATATGCAATGCCAGCTGCTAGTTCCACTCGTTGCCCTAAATCGATGAGAGCTGTTAGAATAAAGAGAAAAAGAAAGAGCGTGAAGTATTTAATTAATAGCATTATTGAAATGGTATTGTACTGATACATGAAAAAAAGATCTATAGCTTATTTACAAAAATTGCACCATCTCTTTGCAAATCTCGGTGATTGTTCAATTCTCCATGATGATTTGCCTACACATGTAATCCAGTTGAGTGAATAATTTAAATCAAGCATAGATAAATGCAACAAAATTATGCTTCATATTTTACAGGTAGGACATATTCCAGTTAAAATTGAATACTCTTGAAATCTCATCTCATTTTGTTGTTGTATTTTGAATCCAAACAAACAACAAATCTGAAAAGAGAATAGTGTTTAAGGCAGAAGTATTGATTAAACACATTGTAATACATACACTAATTACAGTCAAAACAAAAGGTTACATGTCATTGATTTTTCACACAAAGCCACTCCATAAAACTCTGGCATTTAAGTCTCCTGGCACACAAGCATTTGCAGTGTAAATAACAATTAAATTGGAAATGATGTGGAAATCATTTGTGCACAGATTGTGTAGTTTTAGCAACATTTCAAGATACTTGTGCAAAAAATCCTTGAACAACAGAAGTGGATATCATTTATGATGTGTACTGTATAAACTGTAGGATTAAGTGAACAAAGGAATGTGTTTCCATATGTCCCCGTGTACTAATATTAGTTCCCCTAATTTGTGGACAGGGTACCATGAATTTATGTGTATTAATAGAAAAGCTGGGTGTGATTCACACCTGGCATTTTTCAGACTACTATAAAAAAAAATTTGAACTTGTTCCTACATATACAGTGTCGAAGGTGGGATGATGTGAGATCCCCACTATTTATGGTGTTTTAGTTATTGCTATCTAGGAGATGACCAGATATCGTGTTATTTCTCAGAGCGAGTAATTGATAATAAAAATTATGAAGTTAATGGATTGAATAACATAGATCTGAGCAGAGATATAGAATAGAACAACCCATCTGTAAAATATAACAATTTAATCAATTACATAAACTAAATGAAATTGAACATGACATTTGAATGATTCACCTTCTATTCGAAACAGAGTTAAAGAATTTACGTGAAATTCAATTAGCCATTCTGTTACACTGATAACACAAATTTCATCATATAATTGAGTGATCTATCTAACTCAGATTGCTGGCATGTCAGCATCACCTGGTTGCTTCCAGTCTTTTCCAAGTCACTTTTGGTGATAGGTTGGAATTACCGTACTTCTTTTCCTTCTCTCTCTTCCTCTAGCCTCTTCAGGTCATTAACTGTAACTTGGTTGTAGACCGTGCTCTTTTTCCGATGTGCAGTACATGTCTGGAGCTATTTTTCCTTCAGATAAAATAAAATATCCAACCTAAATATGTGTTTTCCCTTCAGGGATAGAATAATATCCACACCTTTTTTTACATCAGATTGTCTTATTGTAATTCAACAGAACTAAGCTAATATGGTCAGTGAACAACCTAGTACACACTCTCAACCCTAGTACCATAAATTAATGTCTTTTATAGCTGTTCCTTGCATTTCTTCTGAACCATTACATGCGTTATTGAAGTCACCACTGAAGGACAGCTTTGGAGAACCAAACAAGTGCCCATTTCATATTGTGGCGGCAACATCAAATAATTGTATTGCATTATTGAGACTGATTTTTTTTTCATTTGCTTAGTTTGTTTTCATAACAATCGGTGCTTCAAAGGTAATCGATATTTTTTGAAATTTCAGCAAGCTATTTTATCTGGGTACATTTTTTAAAAATTGGCCATCGTTTGTTCGATTGTAATTACTGTTCCTCCCTGCCTATTGAATAGACCAACAAGGAAGATCTTGTTTGTTTGTTGTTTTTTTTACATCAGTGGCAGCGGAGTGATGCTGCCTTCCACGCATGCATCAGAACTTTAATAAAGTGTCAGTGGATGATAGAGACGCAGGTGTTCTGGTCTGATAATAGGGATTACGACAGAAAATGTGAGTGTTTTGACGGATTTAATTCTGAGTGAAACGAGGAATTTTACTTATCATCCACTTAAAAATGTCAGTCTTTGTAAATATATTAATTACTAGCGAGCAGCCGAAAATCGATGAAAGATAGATTATGAGATAATGCCTTGTCCAGTTGATCGCAGCAACCAGAAATGTCAAAAAATTAACAAACCAGATATCTCACAGCACACAGTACTCATGCTAGATGTCAGCATAAGTGAATTATGATATAACAATGCACTTTTAAGACGGGCTGTCAGTATGGATAAAGAATTTGTTTATGTAATGATAGATAAATTTCAGTGCATTTTATATCAAGTTTGTGACTTCCTTTCATGGGGCCTCTGAATTTCTCCACTCCAGACCAATGGTTGGATATACAAGTTTAAACAGCCAACAATGTCGCCAGGTAAAAAAAATCGCCAGATGGTATATTTTCCCGCCAATAGGGAAAAGAATTGCAATCTGCAACATTGGCGAAGCCCTGCGTGATCCCTGAATAAACTTTTTACATGTTTTCTTACTTTTAAGAAGAAAAAACTACATGTATATGAAATTTCAGAAGCCACACCATGACCGTGTTAAATCCAAATTTGTGTTGTAACGTAGCATGCTTATAATAGCAGGGTCACACTGTATCTGTGCTGATTGACACATTCAATAACCAAACCAACACTGGGATAAGTAGATCTCTCTGGCTGTATCGGAAGCATAGTTTTATGTGGTTAAAGCACATCAGCATGTTTGAGAAGATAATGGCTGTTTATGATAGAGTACTGGGCCCGCTTTCCTAAAATGCCCTGGGGAGATAATGATCTGAAATAAATCATTCTGTCGAATGCCTCCAAAATTTGCATTTCCCATTGCCCAGAGCGAGTCCATTTTGACTCTGGCAAGCAATTATCATGATTTGGATTCCATACGTTTGACATTTATGCTATTCTGGTTGCCCATGGCTGGTAAATATGTTCAGGGACTATTAGAATTTGTACTGTAGCTAGTCCGTTGGATTAGTGAAAGAAAAACAAACTTCTTGCATCACCTGGCATCATATTAGCATGTTCCAGGTCATCAAAACTAGAGTTAAATTTAGGATTTGTTTTCAGGTGCCACCCGTGAACCTGCTTATAACATAGGGACAGGTGTGGATCCCATAATTTTGTGTAGAAAAAACCTAACCAATAGACCCTGTTTGCTGTACATGGATAAAACAGTGGTCAAAATTTGTACATGAAGTCTTGATATATTCATTCTTTCGTCAAAAGTGGAGGTTAGTGACCCAACATTTGGAATAAACTTTCTTGTATTAAAAATAGAAAAAGCACTCTAGATACACCATAGATATTAATGAAAATGTTGGTATTCTTTTTGGTGAAAACACTTCAAGAAATAAAAACCAATTAAGTTAATCTTGAAAATTGTATATACCATTTAATAAATGTTGAATCTCTGAGCTGATGTTTCAATAACGATTCATCCAGTCTCATTCAACAGTGATTCTTGTAATTGTATTCATTGTATGTATTATTTAACAGATGAACATTGTTATGAGAATTCTGATTGGTAAGTAGTTTCTACTCATCCAGTGAATCTTCATGTAACAGAAACTGATGAAAATGCAAAGAAAGAAGGATGCTTACAAAACATGGCATCTTCAATAATAGATAGAGACATGGACAAAAAAAAACTGGATAAAGGTTTGAAAAATGTGTGAAGTGGAAATGGCTTGAAAACAAAGTTGATGGGAATGTAATTGGTCAGTTTGTAAGAAAAATGAATACTAGAGGGCTAGCATTTTGCGATCCTTGCCAGAATGTTGCGAACTATTCAAATCACAACTGGTGTTTGGAGCAGCATCTCCAAAAGAGGCTGGATAGAGACACAATCTAATTAAAATCAGATCTCCACTGTTATACATGAAGATCTGACAGCGACTACTTACAGGTCATGTTCTGGTAACCTATGTTATCACCATAATCGCTAAGTTTATCAGCCAATCAGATGAAGTCTTATATCTTTGCGTTTGGAGGCTGAGCACTGTGGATGACGAGCATGGATGTGTACCGAATGATTTGATTCACTTTCAGATTTTTGAAAGCTTAATTTCCATTAGCTAGTTCACAGATCACCTAAGTGGTCATCATCAGTTCTTTACGTAGGACAGCGGAGATTTGATTTTAATCAGATTGGATAGAGACATGATGAAACATAAGCACAAATTTCAGCCTTTCTGCTATGTATTATTCTATATTTTTCAAAGAGAAAGCAGGGATTTTTATGATAAGGACAACTCTTGGCATCAAATGTGTTAAACAAGGAGTTGAACCAGTGAGATTTGGAATTTTGTGCTCTATGCCAGAAAGAAATGAACTGGCATTGAGAACGTTAGAGACAAACGTGTTAAGTGAGAAGGGGTTGGGCAATTTATGATTTGGAAGTTTCCAAACTGATTCTCCCTCCAGAATTAAAGAGGACAATATATGGATTGCAGGTGGGGAAGTGATGATATTGTTGCCAGGTACTCTTTTCTATCTAAGATGGTCATGTCTGTACCGAGTTGTTGTCATGGTCCACAGTCATCTTTCAGTTTCATACATAATGACATTGTTGGTTCCAAATTATGGAGGATAAATGTTAACACTTAGAACTCAGTACAGAACATGAAATATAGTCTGAAGGCATCGGGAAAATGTGCAATACAGTTGTTTAAGAAAGAAGATTTCATACATGAGAGGGCAGACATAACCCTGCATAAGAAAATGCAAACTGCATTTCGACATAACAAAGAGAAGCTTCAGTGGAAAATAACTGCTGTTGAATATTAAAAGAAACAAATAGGACATTGAGACAAAAAATCAATAGTTACAAAAGGGAAAGCAAGATATAACTTTGCCTTGGCTACAAAAAGAATGGGGCTAGCACATCAGTACAGTTCAACAGGTTCCCAGTGGGAAAGGAAAAGAGACAAATGAATTTGTGTGAAATATTTGTATAAAGTTGATGTATTTTTGGGGGGTGGTTTTTTTGTGTTTTGTTTTTCAGATTTGTTATGAAAAAAGAAAGTTTGATATAATATGTGCTGCAAAAATGAACTGTTTATTGACAGAATTGTGTGAACACTGTCAGTCACTTGCAATAAATTCAGCACTAGTATTATATGTGAACAAGTCAATGTGACAATGAACATTGTGAAAGTCTTAAAGTATTGTTTAAAGATGGTAAATTTGACATTTTTTCAAATTACAATTTTTTTTTTTTAAATCGAGTAATAACTCGGCAAAACATTATGATTAATTGGATCCAGCAGGAGTTAGTTTTATATGCTGTCCTAGTCGAAAATGCATTTTTGGCTGGAGGCCTTTGGTACCTTGGACCACCTGTTCATGGGGCATCACCCTTCAAGATCCTGGTGAAGAACCCCCAGACCTGCCCTCACCATTTCATTTTTTTAAAATAGAGAACCAAAATGACGTCTGGTAACCGACGTGGGTTTTCAATGAATCACTTTTGCAGTATTGTTTATGAATGAAAAATGGGCAGACATGGCCTCGATTGTATCTACACTTTTGTGAAAGACTTTAAAAAACCAGACTTCATAAACCACGTGATGTCAAGTCAGGGGTCATTGGTTGCATTTTTTTTATATTATTGAACTTGTGAACACAATGATTAGTACATATGCAAGTGGATTTTGATCCGACTTTGTATTTAATTGCAATCTAATGAAAAGGTTAATGGTGAACATTTGGTCATTGATTCTAAGGTCAGAGGTCTTGAACTTTGGTTTTAAGCTAACTGGCTACGAAGCATATTGATGCAAACAAGTTTACATGGAATTTTATCATATAACTACAGTTTATGAATATATCAGAAGAAAAATCTTACATGATGCCAGAATTCCATCACTTTTTTCCACCTAAAGATTTTACTCACAGATTTAACCAAACATGGCATGTGGTTTATAAATTGATCTTGTCCGAGACAAGTTTAATAATGTTTCCATTATATCAGGTTCGAAATCATGACAAAAAAATTTGTATTGCCATTATGTACATGTATCTTGATCATGTTACTGTAAATGTAAAAAATAAAAATAAAATTAGTATGCTGAAATTTCTCAAGATTGTTAGAGATGATGTCAATACTTGGCAGTAATAAAGAAGAAACTTACTTGTCCTATATTCCTGGAATTTGTTTTTGACAGCTAGAGCATCAGTCTTTTAAGGGGCTTACTTGTGTGTTGGTGATGTTTTCTTTTCTTAGGGAAGTTGATGAAATATATTTATCTATTTGTTGTTGTTGTTATGGGTTTAATGCCATTTTTTAGCACTTGTTAGGCATGTACATGGTAGCCAGTATATTTGGTGGAAGAAGAACCTGGGAAGAACCAACGACCCATGGGAAGTTATTGACAAGCTTTCTTGTATAACCATGTTGGCTGAGCCCAAGACTTGAACCCACATGGACAGAGGTGAAATGTCAGTGATCTGTCAAGGCAGGTGCCTTAGACCACTCAGCAACCTGGGGCCCCTTTATTTGTAATTTCAGTAATCAAGGTACTACAGTCGGTAAAGAGTTAATAGCATTGCATTGTTTCTGCTGCGCTTAATTGAAGGTATATGGCTGAACTAAATTGTGTATGAATAAGACTTGGTACACAAGATGTCTTTGAAGATTGCTAACTTTGAAGAAATGTGAAATTCAACTTATCAAGTCATTTTAGCTATTGGTGGTATCTGTTCATCCGTCCATGCACAAGATTATTCTTAGCATCAAGATGTTGTGTTATACAAAGCTTAAAGTTCAATTTTTTTTAAAGATCACAGTTAACACAAAGGCAGGGCCATCTTTTGTTTGTAAGTTAACGTAACAACCATGGACAGTTCTTAACTTGAACATATTTTTCCCCATATCACATTCACATACATGTAGTTTGTCCTTCACCGAAATTATACAATTCATTTCAATCAGATATTTTTAAATGTCCCCATTGTTCTCAGACACCTTAATATCCCCAGTGTTTTGGCACACCTTACATATCAGTGTTGTTTACTATCTTCTAAAGACACTAGTACCCGTCTGTTCAGTGTGATCGTACTTAATCAGTTAACTCATAATCATGTAGTGAAATAATTTACCCCTTGTGTTGTAATGATTTTCTTTTGTTGTTGTTGTGCTTGTTGGTTTTAATGGCACTTGTAATATATTGTTGGCTGCATCATTGAACAAAATGACAGGCAAGTGGCTTTCCGAAGGACACACTGAGGCAGTTGTCTGGATTGATCTTTGGCATAAATATTGCTGTGAAAATCCTATTGTTTAAAAAGATTGTAATTATTTTGAGCCCATGATACCACAGCTGGGCAATTAAAAAAGTTAGTGTGGCATATTTAAGTTATATTTTAAATAGAAAAAAAATGGATCAGTTGGTTGAAAAAAAACAGTCAGACTTGCTGGGGTCAGCTAACACATGCAGTTGCCAATTTTAAACTCCATTCATGATGTATATTGTGGGGCAGTGTAGTGGACCAATAGAACAGGAAAAGTTAATCAGCCCCCCCTTTATATTTTTTTAAATATTAGTGCCATGTATTTAAGATGCAGTATTTCTTTTTTCCTCCTTTTGTTAAGATATACAGTCAGAGGTATAACTTGTTACACTTGAATATTTTCCTGCAGTTGTGTCCCTTTCCTACCAAAGAGACTGGCAAATGTACTGGCATCCAACCAGTTCTTTTCAGTGAAACAAACATTATATCACTTTTCAAAGTCAGTTTTCAATATATTTTAAATACCTTAATGTTAAATTTATTTTTTGATCCATCTCTCAAAGAAAAAACTACTTCCTGAAGTTTTCTGTTGTGAATAGCTTCTGTATATGTTTCTATATATAGCCAGATTAGAGGGGAAGTCCATGCTCTTTTGAACCAGTCCTCCTCAGTCTGATTAAAATCTATCTCCAGTGCATTAAGTGTAGATCTGACAGTGACTGCTTAGGGGTCATGTTCTGGTAACCTATGTTATTACCATAATCGCAAATTTTTTATCAGCAAATCAGTTGAAGTGTTATATATTCATGTTTGGGAGATGGAGCAGAGTGGCTGAGGAGCATCAAAATGTGCTAAATGATTTGATTCACGTTCAGATTATTGAAAGTTGCATTTCCATTGGGTAATTCAAAGGTTAACATTATGGTTGAAACAATACACCTGTGCTGCGTATTGATACGATTCATAATACACAGTCTACAGTGTGATACATTATCAATACATATATTAACTCATTAACTCCTGAGCCAAATAGCTAGGCATTCCCCTACAGCATACATGCAGAGAGATCACCTAGAGCAGTGTCAGCCTTACCAGTGCCTGTATCCCTGAGACTTGCTGAGAGTACTTGGCTTGCATATTTTTACCGAGGGTGCTACTTGCAATAAATGTTATTTTCTTATTTATGTTCCTTCATTTAAGCTAAAATTTGGCACAGCAGTTCTCAATAAAATTACGTATATAATGGTATAAATTTCATGCTACATGCAGAAATAAAACTGATGCATAAAGATAAAATAAATGATTTTCTTACCAATTTGTTTCTCTTGCCATGAATAATCCATAAAAATCCATTATGAATTCACACTGAAAGATTAACACTATAAATACATGAAATTTATTCCATTTTATGTATGCAGAAACTCTTGACATCTTTCTTGCAAACTTAACCTCATGTGAATACTCCATCAGAGTCTGTCAACTAAAATTCTACTCCCAGCGGCTGATTCTTGTAACTTTCATCATTTTCTAATCTAAACATTTCCACTCTTTTTGCTGCTATCGAAATCAAATTTTTTTCCTTTTGTTCGGCAATGTTCGCTCTATGTAAGCTAAAATTTTATTGGTTAAAATACCTGCATAATTAGGAAATGGCTTGAAATCAACCAATGGTTTGTGCCGATTTAACTCGTCGTGCGGGATACAGACCTAGACTAATACTGCCACTCAGACTTGGCGTTCGGGAAACAAGCTAGGTAAAGTGTGCCATGTTATCGTGGCACTCGGGAGATGAGGAAGGGAAAGTACGACGAGTTATAGAGGCGGCAGGGGTTAATGAGTTAACCTGATGGTCTTTCCATCTTTAGAAGGTCCGTCAGTGGTAGGTTGTGTCCATAATTTTTTTTCGTTCTTATTTATTTAGTCTATCTTAACCCCAATAGGGAAATATAGTTTTGTAGCACATGATCCTGCAGGGCTAAATTGTTTGAGAAAAAAAATGAAAGTTGCATTCTACTTTTAAACTGAATTAATTTTATTTTGGCTTGGTATTCTGCCTTTTCTTCATTTTCTGAAAGGGTGATTGACCAGCATGCCATCTATTTTTATCCATCCAGCACGAGTTCTACAGTGTAAGACACCTCACCTGATATTTTTGGTTTTGTGCAACCCAAAAACATAAATATCAGGGTCAATGTCTTCCATTGTAGGACTAATCTGGTTGGTACAGTAAAAACTGTCTTGAGCGACCTCTGCTATGAGCGACCACCTGTCATGTACGACCACAATCGTAATGCACGGATCGATTTTATTATATAAATGCTCTGCTATGAGCGACCACCTGCTGAACGCGACCAGCGACCGCGATATCTTGGCAAAATGTGCATTTCGACACTGCTATGAACGACCGCATCGCAAAAAACGAGGATAAAGTCCACCAACCTTTGTTTAATCCCTGTAAAAACGACCGCTCATACTGTTCCAAATATAAAAAAAAAAAAAAAAATTTAAAAACATAGGCTGGCTACCGATCTCTGATTTCTTTTTGCTAGGCTGGTAGTGTTTTATAATTTTTGTCGTAAACCAGACTAAAGTATATGGAGATTATTTCCTAGTCTGGTTCCCTGCTTTGTGTGCTCCTTGTGTTGTTCTCCATTGTTCGTATAGAGGGGAGGAGATCAGAAAGCTTACAAAGCAGGGAACCAGACTAATTATTCCCGTCATTAACCTGCTTCCCGGCCTTTGTAGGACCTGGCATCCCTATGACGACTGTATCGCGAGAACTGACAGACACCAGTGACCTTTATGTCATCAATTATTACAATGACCGCTTGATTAGTATTGATTGTTCTGATCAAAAATAAATATCAAAAGAATATTTTAAAAAGGATTGTTGCTACCGGTTATGGATGCTATAGCCCGTAAACCAGGCTAATGTACATGTCATGAAATGCCGTTTAAGTGTCAAAGTTGACGTAGTGGTCAGGTATATTGTTTGTTTCGAGTTAATCGGTATTGCCGGGGGTGAATAAGGTCATTGTCTATTAAACCAGCAAGAATCATTTGCGGGATTCGATTGATAGTGCTCAAGACTGGTGATGTGTGTTCCCCCCCCCCCATGTTAAGTGATGACATCCCAATCACAAAGCTGTCGTCTATTCAAGTTGGTGCGACCAGGTTACACACTTTGCTTATAGAGTTAATCCCTGTATGTTATCTTTGAATGAAGCCGTTGACTTTTGTCACTGAGTAAATGGTCCTGTTTCTGAATGAGATAATTGTTTCTTTTTATTTCATTAATTGTTAGATATGCAATGCACATGTATAGAATGTTCATATTTTCCCACAGCCACCGTCTTTACATTTGATATTACAACTGAGCACTAATAATTTTAACACCTAGAATTTTAATAACAATGGACAAACCTCCAACTAAAAAGAGACAAATTTTAAGGCTGGAGAAAATAATTATTGTAACTGAAAGAAGTGAAAAAGTGCAGACCACTCGCAAAAAAGCGGTTTAAACGTCGGCAAAACAAATTTAGGTTGTTATAAAGGAGAACGAGTAATTCAGAAACGATTTCGTATGCTAAAATATGTGATCTTCAAATGTAAATGTGATTTCATGTTTAATGATAGAAGTATATCTTTATTACAATATAATTTTGTTTTTAGATGAATGCATACAATATTTTAGCAACAACTATTAATAAAGAATAGACTATATGTACAGTGATTGTGGTTATTTTTCTTGAAATTGTTCTGAAATTGGACCTTGGAAACTGGTATTTTTGTACAAACCTGCTATGAAAGACCACCTGTCTTGAGAGACTGCTTTTTGTTGGCAGAAGGGGTGGTCTCTCATAACAGGTTTCACTGTACATCCAACTTGTATTTAACACCTGTATTGGGCTCAAAGTTGTTGTCTAGGATCTCCATTAACCTCGGGTGCCACCTTTTTGCATCAGGTGGTAGTAGTGGTAGTGCCCTACTTCCGAGCTCTTTAGCATCAAGATCATTTAAGATACACCAAAATGGGTGGTATTACAGAAAAGTAGACAGCTGTAGCTCTACAAGGATACCCAATAATCTGGACTTGCTACTTAAAATACAGAGGGAAAAACCCAATTTTTTTTTTACATCAGAAAGACTCTCTGCCCTCAGATCTAAGGCAGACCGGTCTGAACTGCACACTGATAGGCCAACCTTTGCAAAAAGTAGGATAAGCTGGGGATTTCAAGTAAACAATGGCCAGGACATGAAAATGATGGGTCCAGTAAGCAAAAATAGAACTCCAGCTTTTACCCTTCTGCACATGCTTGAGCGAAATAGCCAATGAAAAATGATGTTTCTAACACAACTAGGCATTTATCTAAATGGAAATCTCTTGGATGCAGATTTATTTGGATGTATTCAGAAGCAGCCCCCAAAATGTGTTTCCTACTCCATTTCAGGCAAAAATGACAAAAATCTCCAGGGGTTAATGAGTTAACACTTTTCCCAGTGCCAGTAATCTGATATACTTTAAAGATTATTGTCATCATAACTACCATCAGCCAGTATTTGCTGAACGAAATCCTCATCTGAAGATGTACCAATGCTGGGAATCAGCTGTTTTGGGGTTTTCTAGGTAACCAGTATTTTAAACAACTTCCTTGATGCAGATTCAAATTATGACATAATACTTGTTCCAGTGCACAATGTAATAACCAGATTTAGTTTAACAATGCAAATGGTGAATTCCAGGTCAGATTTCATCAACGCTGTAGTTTCCTCTCATCTGTCAACAGATTAAAGTCATGTTGTACTTGAAATTTCTGAGAAAATAAGTCTTCTTTCTATCAATTTCATGCAGGTATGGCTGGATATAAGGGCCTTCAAGTTTGCTAGTCTGGGTAGTAAGCGGCTACCCTGTGCCTACACTATTTTTCGATAGGCAATTGGCTCTGACCATACATCTCAACATATATGTCCAAATATCAAAAATGGGGCGGCAAGGGTCAGAGGAAACTCAGACTGCCTAATGCTGAACAAGCTGTTGCAATAAAATAATTACCATGTGATGGGGGGGGATATTACGGACTACATCACTTGATGTTAATTTGTAGATGGCAAGCGAGTGTTGTCATGTCCTTTTCATTTTAACTAACAAATATGGGAGCTTGTGCCTGCATCAGCTGCCTTAGACAAATTCTCAATTTAAAAGATAACCAAGCAACCAGGCAAACGACCAATAATTTTTTTTACCTCTGCTGAAGATGAAAATCTCTTTCATTGGTAATTATCATTTTGTATCTGTTTTCCACCACTTGTATCGATATGTGTATCGTTGCAGCATAAGTATCAATGCCTCAATATATTGACGAATCGTTTCACCCCTAGTCACCAGAACATGACCCCAAAGCGGTCACTGTCAGATCTTCACATAGGACAGTGGAGATCTGATTTTAATTAGACTTTGTTCTTGTCATCCACCATTATGGCACTGTACTCTATGTAATAATAGTAATAATATAAAAATGATGATAGTAATGACTCGATTTTTAGAGAAGGTAACTCAATTAGTTACAGAAGTAAACTGTCTTGAGGCATTATGTTGTGTACAATATATACAACACAATGTGTCAACAGTTACGCATGCGAGTGGTTTTATTTTATTTTATTGTCTTTCATTTTCCTTTTTTTTTTTTTTACCTAATCTCTTGGTTGTGATAATTACTTCAAAATAAAGTGCTGATCTATAAATTGTATTTCAGCTTTCGTTGATGTTCGTCCCAATTTTCCCAGACAGGTGAATAAAAAATAATGTCAATGAATGCAGCTGTTATGCATAAATTATTTCTAATTTAAATCTTAAACATGTAAAAGTAATAAAATAATGAAAATAATGGTCTTTGATTATTTCCGTGGTTGCATTTTTCACATTAGCACATGTGCAAACCATATGCAAGATTGATTGATTATGGTTCAGGTCTGCTTTTTTAAATAAACTATTTTAAAAGTTGAAGTTGATTGTTGTTCCTCTGTGAAAGCTACTAATGACCGAGACAACATACAATTAATATAAATTGCAAATTTAGACTACAAGTTCTGTGAAATAAATCAACAGATATTAAAAAACAAAAAATACTTTGTTTTGTACTGAAGTACTAATAATATATTACAAGACCGATACATTCTTTTTTAATCCTTGGGTTGGGTCTTTGATCATATTTGTTTGGGTTCTGAGCCAAATCACCTTGGTCCAGGTAAAAATTGTATTAATCTGTTTTCATGTTAAATGAAACAATCATAACTTTTGGGAATATTGTAAATCAGACGACTGGCGATAAACAAGCAGTCAGAATTATTGTGTTCAGTCTTTGTTGCAAATGCTGATTCATTTGTCAGTATAGTTTAATGGCTTTAACCTTTGAAAATCTCCTGGGTCCCAGGAACATTGTACAGATAAATTACACATATTAATCAGTCAAATATATGATGCAATATGCACCATTCTCATGGTGAAGGTATGGTGATGTGACTAGCCATTTTTCTGGCTGTAACATGATCATTGCTGTCTAGTCTAGTAAATTTTAAAGGTTTTGTAAACAGAAAGGCACATACTTGTTACCAGATGTTGAAAGTAGCATTAAAACCCAACCATAAGGCTTTGCTTTTTGCTTACACTAAATTTATCCTGATATTATTCTTGTTGTATACACCTTTGTTATTAATCTTTTATATTAATCTTTTAGATTACAAACATCCATTGGCAACTCTTTGGTGTCCATAGCAACATGTGCACAATCTGTTATAATGACATCCTTAGAAGCACAGTGACAGTTTTCACTTGCCATATAAGTTGGATCCAACTGTTAACTGCATAGACCAAGATCTGGTGCCATATAATGCAGTGGCAGATCTAGTTCTGATTTGTTAGGACTAATTAGTACAACAAAACAACATAGACTTGACCTGGTGGCAAATTTTGCTTTGGTAGATTAAGACCTATGATGTGTGTAGTTCTGAATTACTGCATATACTTGCTTATACATTTAGTCCAACTGCAAACTGCACAGACCAAGATTGGTCATTGCATAATGCGCCAGCAGATGTGGGTCTGTGCAGTTTGATCAGAAGAACAACAAGTTGGACCCTGATCTGCAGGCACCTTATGCTATGGCAGATCAGGATCTTTGCAGTTTGAATCAACTTATAAGTGAGTCATTATGTTGTACATGTGTATATACAATAAATTTTTGCTCTTTTTACATTGCACAATCATTTATTTTTATATCATCGGAGATTTTACCCAGTTTGTCATTTTGGGAAATCATACTGTGCATGCAGTACTTGCATAAAAGTTTGGTCCAGCTGCAATCAGCATAGACACACAGGGTTTTCAATAGACGCATTCCCTTGGGTTTTGAGGTATGGAATTAAAAAATAACCCATTTTGACGCGTGGAAATTTAGACTTGTGCATCTTTTTTGACGCATGTCAATTTGGGCTGGGTCATCAATCTTAATTACCCTTGATTCGCTTCCAACTTAGTTTCTTACTAAGAGTACGCGGTCCGTAAAAAATTTTCTGTAGGAGGTACTGAAAGTAGTTTAGACCTTAACGGCCAGTGGTATCGCACCAATGGAAGATGTATATGAACTGAGCGGAGCTAACAGTTCACTGAAGTCAGACGTAGATTCAACTGAATTAGGTTGGATTGTTTGAGATTATGTTTGAAGTTTATGACAGGAAGAGGAAACAATTATGACATGAATGGACTGTCTTTTGATCAAATATCAGCATTGGTATGGTCGGACATCAAAGTATAATCAACTGGTCTTAACTGAAGCGTATCATTATGGTGACTCGCAAAGCCAGGTTGTCAATGGAAGTCAACCAATTTTAATTGTTTTATTAGCAATTTGCTTCATTTAGCGGGATGTTTAAAAGTTCGGAATCATTTATCACTTCACTGGATTCATTTCTGATAAAATCCCGGCATTTGTTTGATTGCACTTTAAATTATAATCAGTGAGACAAAACGGGAATATATGGCTTCTCGATATGCCAGCTTTCAGAGCAGGATTGTGTTTTATTGCCGATTAATTAAATGCTTGAATTGGCAAAACATTTAAACCTCAAACATTTTAATTAATGGATCAATCAGGAAAAAATTGAACAGGCATAACACTCAGTGCATACATCTGAACTTTAAAATCACAATGGTGCCAAGAAGAATATTTTCTTTTCTGTCTCTGTCTCAGAAACGACCTGCCAGTGATGAATTTTCTGACCCTGAGACTCCAAAAAAACAGAAAGATAGTGTCAGCTCTGAGGAGAAGAAGAGTCAATCTCTGAAATTCGTTAGAAAATTTAAGGACAGTGGAAAAAATGAATTGACAGTTTTGTGATGTACATCCTTGATATTTGAATAATAAATAACCGTCATAGTTGTATGGGTATGTTTTTGCATATAAAATTATTTGAGCAGTTGGTAATAGAATATGTTGAAAAATTGAAAATATAATAAAGTATTAAATAATCTTCTGTCTGTTTCATATACAAAATATGCACATAGTAACATATCGTTAGAAACACGTTTACAAAAATGAGATTGTATATTTCTTACAAAATACTCTCCAAGTATTTATCATTATTCAGCATGAGACAAGAAATCTTAAACATCATTTGTTTCCAGCAGTAACGAGGAATCACAACTATGGGCATAAGACTGTCCAAAAGAATTGACTCTCAAGATACAGTTTTGACTCTTGAGATTTTCATTTTGACTCCTCATATTTTGGGGTCAAGGGTCAACTGACTCTTCAGTTTGGAAATCTATTGAGAACCCAGGACACATAATGTACTTTCAGATAAGAGTCGGTATTATTTTATTCAAGTGATTAATACTAAGAAACTGTATATACCCAGGGGTCGCGCTACCAGGCGAAGTGGGCGACAAAGTCACCTAAAAAATGTAAACTTCACCTTCTTGTCTTAGGAAAGCGAAAACAACTTCGCCCAGTGGGTATTTTTTAGAGCTACATTGACTGACCATACTTTTTGAGATGCCCCCTCGCCTTAGCCAGGTTAATTCTAGTATTGTATTGTAGTGAAATGTATTCATCAAGCCATCAGTAGCTAGGCCTAGTTTTGATATCAATTATTCTGATGAACAAACTCTTGCACATTCACAGGAATGTGTTCTGATAGCTGATTGATCTGATTTCCAAACATTATCCTTTGACGATAAAAACATACAAACTTGTGTTTCGAAACTTTAACAATAGTATGTAAACAGCAATTTGTGTTTTAAGATAAGAATCGCTTATCTGGATATTTTAACTGCTTCTTGTATACTATTTCGTTATAAAATTAGTTTGAAGCTGTAAGTGAACCATTAACTGGGAAATAATGGCAGACATCGCTTTGTCTGGGAAGTACCAGTGTATTAGATTGTTTTTGTAAATCATCATGCAAATATATACAGAAAAATATACAATTCATAGAAAACAAAGCCTAGGTATTATGTTATTTAAGATTTAACTTTAAAATGCAATTATGTAGGTCAGACAATGCTATGTTGTGGAATTCGCAAGAAGTGTTGTAAGGTCAGTGTTGTTTTCTGACTTGACTCGTGTTTGTGAAAATGCGGAAAAAAGCAGTGAAGCAGATACTATTTAAACCAGTGTCTAAAATTACTACAAGTACGTAGACAAATAAATAAACCATAAGTTTGCAATCCTATCGCTGGACTGTTGTAATGAAGCTATATAAGTGAGTGATTACATTATGAAAACCCCTCCTTCTAAAAATAGAATCACTGACATCTGTGTTGATTCGGTTGGAAACTAGGTTTTAGTTCATATACCAACTATAAAGGAGCCATGTTCGTAATTGTATGCATTTTTGCGTGTTATGTATGAATAGTTACAGTAATCTTTTAATCGCAACAAATAAATGAGGACAAACAGTATGATCTGAAGACATGGGTGCATTTGCCCTCATGTACACGGTGCATAGATTGTTTCAAATGGATTAAGAAATCTTTGAAAGTGCTATTATTGTGAACTTGTAGAAAGCATAAAAAAACAATTATTAAAACAAATTGATTAATGGTAGTTGATTACACATTTTTACTAACTTGCAATTACAATAATGTAATCTGGTTACTCATTTGAAATGTGTTACAATGTAGTTTCTTTTATTCTCTTTCAGAGTCATATGGCCAAAATAAGTGTTAAATGCAAATATGAATACTGGGAAATAGAGGGCATAATTCAAACAAGAGAATATATATATATATATATATATATATATATATATATTTTCTTGCTTTGCGTCCACTTCTCCCTGTTGAGCTCTCACTTCTCCCTTTTCTGTCCAAAAGGAGAAGTCGCTTCTCCCTAAAATTCAAGTCTAGCTTGACCGCTGTATACCCAGAACTGTCAGTGAATTATGCGACTGCAGATCAGGTTCTATGCAATGTGCAGTTGGATCCAACTTAAACACGAAATTATAATTTAATATCGGTCATATTCAAACATGGCAATTTCACATGCTTTTTGAATACAGGTTGTTTTTTTTGTTGTTTGTTTTAATAAAGTCCTTCTGTGTAGGTATTTTGTATTTAATTATAGTTTTTGATATGAAGAACTGTTCATTGTCTGTAAACCCTTGGGCCAAAACTCCTCCCTCATGCTCCAGTTGAACATTTTGCACTCAGCTAACCATGTGATTCCTACACAGCATGCAAGTAAAACTTCCTCCAGGCATAGGTCTGATAAGCAATATTTAAAGCCACGCCCTATTCCGTTAACATGCAGATAAAACCAGGTCACAGGTCATAGGTTGCACATGCCTGCTATAAAGTACAGGGCATATTAGTTTCCGCATGTTTCCCAAGAGAATGTAGTGAAATTAGTGTTCACATTTAACCTCTTTGGTAGTTGGTAAAACCATACTACCAGGACTGACTCGGAGTTGGGTCCCTTAATTGGGGGCAGATTTGAGATTTAGCCATTACATTTTTCCTTCGAATCCAAGCGTTGGCTTACATTGATGACATTGGTGATGCAGCAGCTTTAAATTTTTATTGATTTTCATTCTGATCACAATTACAGTTTCTATGAAAATGATGTGAATATGTGACAGTGAACAATTGAAATTGCTCATTTGTTTGTTTTGTTTGGTTCATTGATTTATGGTTGGTTGGTTGGTTGGATTTTAAGGACACATTTAGCACAATATTGGTGATATATCATACCAAGGAAAATGGGAACTAGGAACTTCTCTGATAAACATGCAATGGCACCCAACGTGGGCTTGCCTTTGAGCCTAATACTATACCATCCAGTTTGTATCGTGTGATGTCATCATGATATGTATAACAATTATATCACATATAAAACCATTAAAATACACATGTTAGTGCATGTTTACAAAACAGACAATAATAATAATAATGACAATGACCTTTTTTAAAGCGGGTGACACAATTGCATGGAACTAATCCTTCCTATGGCCTTGTATTATATGTGTATTCACATACAAGGTACGACCACTCTGGTGGCCTAGTGGTTAAGAGTGTCGCCATGGATGCGGGAGGTCGTGTTTGAACCCCAGTCGAGTCATACCAGAGACTTATAAAAATGGTACTAACAGCTGCCTCGCTAAGAGGTTAGTGTTAGGACTGGTTGCTTGGTGTCAGGATAATGTGACCTGGGAGGAACATGATGCTTCATGTCTATGGCATGATGCCCCAGTGCTAGACATCACTATAAACTGCTACATTGCAGATGCCATAGCGATATGACTGAAAAATTGCTGAAGTTATGTTAAAATCCAAAACACACCCATATGGGGTACATATATATTGTTTCACATACCTTGTATCAGTATGTAAATCCATGGCAAAATAGGCAGAAATTCTCATGGCAAAGAAACTAGTTCTTCTTATTTGTTGACTATTTTTAAAAATATTTACTTAACATTGATTAAATGCACAAAGATAATTTGAAAGCACATTTATTGTCATATTCTGTTTAAGGCCTCTTGTTCTCTCCGAGTGCACTTTTATATATTCGTTTACTTCACAATTATCAGTTGTTGATGTGATCCACTCAAGACAAAAACATCACTCATGGTCTGGAACATGTGATGATGTCATTTTACCACCACAATATATATGCGTATTGAGCTGCAAGGGTCAAGTTGATATTGCACCTGCTGAGTGATATGCATACAATTTGGCATGTTAAATGATGTAAACTGAGCTTTCTTGATAGAAATTTTTTGTTCTGTATATCTAAGTCAAAGGTAGACACTTGATTATATTTACATGGGATGGGGTATTTAACTCCTGCTTATCATTGACCTGTATCTGCTGGATACATGTGCCTTGCCTCTGCAGTGACTCATGAATCCACTTTTAAACAAGCACTGTTGTCTGCCGTAGCAAATATATCGGCTTGCTGGTTATGTGCCCAAGACCTTAGTGACAGATAGATCTGCTCAGTAAGTTTGTTACATTCAGTCTTGTGAGTCAAAAGTTGGGGGGTAAAAATACATTTGACCAATAAAAAAGGCGACAAATGATTGTTCTCGCAAAATAAGAACATTTCTGTAATTTTGTACCATGTGTTTAATATTTGCATTTGTAGTTCACAGTAGAGACAATCACTTGTGCTTTTTTTGCTTATGATTTCATGGATTGCTCAGGTGGCCTAAGTTATTATAGTGTCTGCCTTAGATGCCTGAGTTTGCGGGTTTGAACCCCAGCTGAATCATACCTGAGGCTTATAAAAATGGTACTAGCAGCTGCCTCGCTTGGCACTCAGCATTAAGAGGTTAGTGTTAGGACTGGTCAGCCTGGTGTCAGGATAATGTGACTGGGTGGGACATGATGCTCCTTGTCTCTGGCATGATTCCCCTGTGCTAAACAACATTTTTAAACTGCCACACTGCAGACATAGTAGTGATATGACTGGAAAATTGTTAAAGTTATGTTAAAAATCCAAAACACACACACACACACACACACACACACACACACACACACACATGATTCGGTATCAGAATTTTGAGGTTTTTTTTCTGGTTTTAGAAGTATTTGCAGTGACATTGAACTATTTTCTTTTTCCAGTCTGTCAGAAATTGAGATAGAATCTCTTGATGAAGACAGTGGACAAGAGAGCCATGTTTTTTGAAAGTCACCAAACAAAGAGACCGATTCTTTTTCTTGAAATATTTTCCTTTGACATTAATTGAAGGAAATGTAACATCTGTATGTAAAAGCCAAACTACTTTTAAAAATACAGTGAGCAAACTAAGAAGCGGTAGAACATAGTGACTGGTTGAACATGACATGTTCATATTTGACCAATAATTTTGTATAAAAGACAGGCTGATCAATTTTAGTGTTTACAAATAATGTTTTGTGTTCAGGTCATGGATTTTAATACAAATATTGTAGTTGTCAGGCGGATGAAAAGAATCAAACAGTCGTTATAGCTCATATACGCATGGTTTTAATGTATAAATCGGTCAGTTTAAAGGAAAATAACCACTTGGCCCAAATTCCTAAATCAGCAACCAAACAAGTTGTCAGTTGGCTGCAGCAGCAGCAGGCTTTGATAGTGGGCCTCCAAACCAGCTGCAGTAGTGACCCCAGTAGCTAGACAGCTGTGAGCCACTACAGCAGTACTGGTACTACTGGTACTGTAGTAGTGACCCCAGTAGCTAGACAGCTGTGAGCCACTACAGCAGTACTGGTACTGTAGCTGTAGAGTTGAGCAGAAGGTGATGAGCACTTTGGAGGAGGGTGGATTGATAATTAATCTTTAGAATAGGGTAAGCATACTCTGCAGGATATATATTTTTTAAAAAAAACCCAGCCCCTCAGGTTTCATGTGCTGATGACTAATTTCACTATATATGTTCTTCCCCCTTCCAGTGTGATTCTTTTGGCTCATTTTAGTCATACATACTGCCTAGAACATCGTAGATTCTGTGTCTTCCACAGGACTTCACCATAATGTATCCATTGAAAAGTTCATCTTGTAGTGTCTCGGTTCTCAGGTTATCAGGAAGGCAATGCAAAACATAATCTTACCGCAGGCAGTTTCTGATATATTATGCTTCACTTGGAGACAATCAACAGAGTTACAACATTGGACATACCTCCTTCAATGGATGTGCTTTTAAGACCAAAAACAGATTAATCTATTTGCTTATCTTTACAGTTTTTTTGGGGTGGAATTTTTAGCTATGGTTTTTCATAAATGATTAGGATATAGTGCTATAAATACAGCCAAATCTGCTGTTAGCACAGTCCTTATTTTGTCAGATGGTCCCAGATATTCTCAACACAGAGAAGTGTTTGAAAAGAGACCTAATTTGCCCAAGAAGGAAGTAGCATGGGGTGTTGGTATTGAGCTCAGATCCTTACAATTGTAAACTCTTCCTTTAAATTTCTCATACAAAGTGGTTATGCTTCTGGCATAAGATAAGTAAGTTATCTTAATCAATCAGGTGCAGGAAATAATTTGAGGGAAATTTGCTCAGCAACTTGGGCAGTGGACAGCGGACCTTGTACAGTCACTACCCATGTAGGTATTTAGATAGGACAAATATTCAGTGCCAATTCCATAGATGCTTTCAGAGCAGGGGTTTGCATGGGGATCACTTAGTTCCAGACCAGGATTGTTTTTAATTTGTTTTTAGCTACACTTGGACCTCCCACCACATGTACATAGTTCACATCATGTGTGAGTATATTGCAGAGGAACCCAGCACATTGTTGGAAGAAGTAGAGTATTAGGAATAATGAAGCCAAGCCCCTTTTCAGGCATTGCAGGGACACTGTTCCAGAGGGCTAAAATCCACCTTGCAAGCTGCTGGCATCCATACTGACAAAGTAAAGCTATCTTGAGAGACCAGCTCCTTCTGCCAACATAAAGCAGTCTCAAGACCTGTGAATATCATAACTGGTTTGTACAAAAGGACCAGTATTCAAGGTCAAAATTTAGCACTGATTAAGAAGGAAAAAAAAAATACCACTATCACTGTACATGTATTGTTTAGTTCTTATAAAATATTGCATACATTCATCTGACAATAACTTTATATAGCAATAAAGATATACATCTGTCATAAAAGATGAAGTACATTTAATCATTTATTAGCTTATGAATTCATTTCTGATTGGTTCCTTGTCTTTAATAACAGCTTGAATCTGAGTTTGAACAGTGTTTATACAGGTTTTTTGTCGGAGGTTCTGCCATTGTTAATTAAGATGCTTGGTATTAATATTAGCAGTAATAAATTGTAATAATGGCTAGTGGTTTTGATCAGGGTTTGGGAAAATATGGAATATATATATATATATATATACACACACACACACACACACACACACACACACACACACACACACACACACACACACACACACACACACACACACACACACACACACAGTGTGACCTCGCTATAACTCGGTAGTTGGAAGCCATAGAACCCGACTGTGTTATAGACCGAACCGTGTTATAAGCAACCAGGTCCGAAAAATGTGTACGGGGGGTAGGGGTAGTTAATAAATGTGGGTGCAAAATCACGTGCTTCATTGGCACAGTTATCTTAAATCGATGCATATTAAATGAGAAATACACCTGTAGTGAAAACAGAGAAGGCATATATAATATTTTACTTTATTCAGAGAACCACGCATTGGTACATATATGTGTATACTGTTTATATATACATGTCTAATGCATAGCAATAAATAAAGTATCAACACCGTGTACTCACCCGTGAATCACACCACATACGTTGAATCCACAATACAAGTAGTTCCATCGAAAATATGCACACACACATTTAAAATATTCAATAATTTTGTCACAGGTCATACAGGTCTGAATTCAGTGGAAAAAAATAGCACAGTCATGTAACGAATGATGAAGCACATTTACTTTTCATTATGTCCGAAGTCGGTAAAAGTTTCCGTTTTAAGTGCCGTCGGTAGAGTTCGTAAGCATAAACTTTTTTCCTTTGAAAAGGAAACTTTTACTGCACAGTAAAAATGTTCCAGTCATGTTGGAAAATGAAACAATCCACCAGATTCGATTGCTTTTATTTAAGTTTGGTAATGACTTCCTTTGAAGAAAAATTCTCTGTTTTTATTGAAGATTGTAGTCGGCTTTCTTGATCAGGGGTGCATGCGTTATTGAAGTCACCGCTTAAGGACAGCTTTGGAGAACCAAACAAATACCTGTTTCTTATTGTGGCGGCGACTTAAAAAAATTGTATTGCATGAATGAGACTGATTTTTTTCCCATTTGCTGAGTACGTTTTCATAACAATCGGTGCTTCGAAGGTAATGTTTTCTTTGAAATTTCAGCTACTATTTTAGCTGGGTACATTTAAAAAAAAATTAATTGGCCGTCGTATGGTAAATTGTAGCAACTGTTCCTCCCTGCCTGTTTTACATTTATGGTAGTGGAGAGATGCTGCCTTCCACGCATGTGTCAGAAATTTAAAGAAAGGGTCAAACGATGATGGAAATGCTAGAGTTTTGGTCTGATGACAGGGATTACTACAGAAAATGTGAATGTTCTGAAGGATTTAATTCTGAGTGAAAACAAGAGGAATTTTACTTACCATCCACATACAAATATCAGTCTGTGTAAATATATTAATTACTAGCGAGCGGTCGAAAATCCGATGAAAGATAGATTATGAGATAATGCCCCATCCCGTTAATCGCCGCTACCAGAAATGTAAATTTGAAAAAAAAAGCGGATATCTCAAAACATACAGTACACATGCTAGATGTCAACATAAGCGGATTATGATATAACAGTGCACTGTTAGGATGGTTTGTCAATATGGACAAAGAATTTGTTTATGTAACAATAGATAAATTTGAGTGCATTTTATATCAACTTTACGGCTTTCATTCATGGGGCCTCTGAATTTCTCCACTCCAAACTATTGGTTGTATATACAAGTTTAAACAGCCAACAATGTCGCCAATAAAAAAAAAAATCGGTAGATTGTATATTTTGCCACCAATAGGGGAAAAAAATCGCAATTTGCGACATTGGCGAAGCGCTGCGTGATTCCTGAATAAATTTTTACACGTTATTTTT
>JAECUM010009459.1:0-61017 GCA_016617855.1 Megalonaias nervosa | reverse complement strand
AAGGAAACGACAGGAAGAAGCAGCAGAGAAGAACCAAGGTCTAGGAGAGAGGGTGAACAGTGAACCTCAAAAGGTAACGGTACTCTTGGACATTTTGGCCGAGTTAAGAAGTCTGAAACAAATGTATCAGACTTCTTTATTACGATCCAAGAGAAAAATACCTTCCCGAGCCAAACAGTCTAACCCTGTTACTACACCGGAGATACCACCCCTAGTGATTTCTACCAAATCATTGACAGGAGCAAGTCCAGAAGTAGGGCTTGGCCGTGGCAAAGGCTTAAGGCAGTTAAAGTTGATTGCTTCTCGTTCCTAAGTTTGTTCTAAGAAAAAAACAAGCACCCAATGGTCCTTTTCAGGGCCACTCACTTCTTTCGAAAAGAGATAATATTCATTTAGCCAAAATCAATTAAAACTCAAAAATCCCTTGTTTAACCCTACGATATACGTGTTGTGAGTGCATGAGTGTAGGTCCTTATTATTCTAAACAATCAAAACCAAGAGACACCTACGTTTTTTTTTTCAGTCTGGTCTATTCTGGTATAAATATTTACAATTCAATGTCACAACACAACATAACACAACACTTTTAAAAAGTTCATAGACTTCTTGTGTGTCTTTTTTTCTTCTTTCACTCTCTCTGTTTTCTGATTTGCTTCACTTTCACAGTTTTTTCCTCCTCTTCTTCCTCACTTTTTTCTCGTCTTCTTTTCTTTTCCGTCTTCTCTTTCTGAACGTGTCGGGGTTCTTCCTTTGCCGAGGGCACCGCTTCTTCTTCCTCCCCCTCCTGCTCCTGTTGTTTCTTAGGGCAGTCTGAAGACCAATGTCCTTTCTCTTGACAATGATAACAGGTATCTTGACTTTTGTCTCTTCTGACACTGGTCTTGCTTTTTTGACGATCTTGACAATCTGTAGCCCAATGCCCTTTCTTCTGACAGATATTGCAAGTATTTTGACTTTTATCTCGAAAGGAGGGAGAGTAGTCCGTCGGCTTGTCTGAAGAAAACTTTCTTATGACACCTCGCAAAGCTCTAATCAGAAGTTCGATTTATGTGGGTTCTTCCATCGTCCTGGTCAGCTTGAGAGCGAAATGAATACTGAGAGGGAAGGCAGCAACCCTTTATATATACACTGAGTCTGACATGGAAATATAGGGGTCCATGGCGTTTCAAATATAGTCATTTGACTTTTTGCAGTCAAGATGAAACGATCGCATCATTTCGTAAAGAAAGGAGAAGAAAGTAAGAGGCAGAAACGTGATCTATCGCCTCGCACAGTAGCTGAAGTCTTGGCTCAAATTCATGCCAGCGATTTTGAAGATGAGATGAGTGAACCAGAATCCAGACCCAGAGAGTCTACACCCAGTCAAAGTCCATCACCAGTAAACCCTGAAAATTACTACCACATTCGACAGACGGACAAACGCTCCTCTAGAAAATTTAGAACCACAGCCTACACGTACACGGTAAAGTTTAAAGATTTTAAGTCCAACGTACCGTTGGAAAAAGCAGAAGGGTTCATCACCAATGTGTGGGATTCTTTGTTAACCACACTGAAACAGCAATGTGAAGCCAAAGAAGACGATCGCTTGAGACTTTCCATTCATCACGACAGACTGAAGTCCCCCGTTTGGATCGAGTTTAGCAGCCCGGCAGAATTGACACCTTCCAAAGTCATGGACAAGATTCAACACGTGCAACAATCCAACGACAAGTTTGACATCACCAACGGAAAAACAACACTGTTCATGACCCACGTGTCTCTTCCGAAAGGAACAGGACATGGGAAAAAGGTGATCTTGGTAGAAAATCTTCGCAGCACCAAAAAGAGCCTCGTTCAGATTAACAACACTCAAGACCAGATGTGTTTAGCCCGTGCCATCGTGGTGGGACAAACGTATGCCGACAAGAACGACAAGACAGAATGGAAAAGAGCCTGGCAAACTATTCGAAAATCTAGCAGAGTCAAACAACAAAGAGAAGCAGAACTCCTGTTACAGTAAGCGGGGATATCCAAAGACACACCCTGTGGCATTCCTGAAATGCAAAAGTTGCAAGACGTCTTGACTCCACGCTACACCTTGAAAGTACACTCTCAAGAAGTGCGCGGATCTCTGTTGTTTCAAAGACGGAAAATACATTCACGTCTATCATCACGATGCACATTTCGATGCCATTACCAGTATCACTGCATTCCGGGGATACTGTTATTACTGTGAGAAATGTGACTATGGCTATAACAATCGAGAGCAACACAAGCATTGTGGATCGAAATGTGAGGGATGTTTAGCCTCTAAGCCCTGTCTGGACCAAGGACAAGAACGAGTGCATTGCCCAGCTTTTCAGCGCATGTTTGTCAGCCCTTTCTGTTACCAATAACATCTAAAGACCCAAGGTTTACAGCAGAAAAGTGCTTGTCAGTTCCTGAGATTGTGCCCTACTTGTGGACAAGGCATACGTACCAATAATGCCAAGGCGCACGTCTGTTCAGGAAAGAAGCGATGTCACATTTGTCGCCAAATCGTGGACTTGGAACACCAATGCTACATTCAAAAATACCAATCCAAACATGAAGAAGAAGATAATGACCAGAAGAAAGGCCATTTCATCTTTTTCGATTTCGAATGCATGCAAGAGACTGGCATTCACATTCCTAATTTCTGCGTGGCTCATCGAGCGTGTGAGAAGTACATCCAAGAGCTTATCTTTACTCATTGCCCTCACTGTAGCAAGATTCCTGGAGGATGTGAAGAAATCTTTCGGGGACCGAACACATTGGCCGATTTCGCCCAATGGATCTTAGACCCTATCGACGAGACGTGGATCCAAGAAGACATGGAACGTTACGGAGATTGCCATCGCTATGCCACGGTGATGGCTCACAATTTCTCGGGATACGATGGGCAGTTTCTTTTGAGATACTATACGGAACAAAGTACCGAACGTCCTAAAGTGACTTTGAACGGAGCCAAAATCATTTCCATGCAAGTGGGACAAGTGCAGTTTAAAGATTCGATGAGTTACTTGGCCATGCCTTTGAGGCGCATGCCTAAAACGTTTGGAATGACAGAAATGGCCAAAGGCTATTTTCCGCACTTTTTCAATATCGAAGCCAATCAATACGCCGCACTGCCTCATTTGCCCGAGTCTCACTACTACGACCCCGATAACATGCGTACCGAACAACGCGAAGCTTTCTACGCATGGTACTAGACTCACACCTCGGACCATTTTCGACTTTTAGGAAGAAATGTTAAAATATTGTCGTTCCGACGTGGACATTTTACGGCGTTGTTGTGGAAAATTTCGAGAATTGTTCATGGAGCACGGAGGGATCGACCCTTTGAAAGAAGCCTGTACCATTGCCAAAGCGTGTTCCTTAGTGTACCGCCAACGATTCATGCCCGAAAACACCCTGGCTGTCATCAGTCCTCAAACGACCAACTTTGTCAAATGTCAATACTCGGTCAAAGCCCTACGCTGGTTACATTACTTGTGTGACAAGGAAGACAAATGGATCCAACACGCTTTCAACGGAGGAGGCGAAAAAGCCATCGGAAGGTATTAAGTGGATGGTTGGGACTTAGAAAACCCCAATATCGTGTACGAGTTTGACGGGTGCTTATTTCACGGATGTCCTATCTGCTACCCTCAACGTAACACTAAACATCAGTTTTTACAACGGACCATGGAAGACTTGTACCAGGCCACTTGTCAGCGACGCTTGAAGTTAGAAGAGCAAGGATACCAAGTGGTGGAAATGTGGGAACACGAGTACGATCACCCTTTGAAAACCGATCCCGAGTTTAAGCGTATCGTGGAAAGTTACAAGCTGGTGGACCCACTGAACCCAAGGGACAGTTTGTACCGAGGACGGACGAATGCCACCTGTTTGTCATATCAAGCCGACGAGGAGAAAGGAGAAGAAATCAAATACTTGGACGTGTTTTCGCTGTATCCGTACGTGTGCAAATACTGTCACTTTCCCACAGGGCACCAGCAATTGCTGACGGAACACATCGACGTGGACAACATTCGCCAATACGAAGGACTGATCAAATGTAAAGTCTTGCCTCCCACGTACTTGTACCATCCCGTTTTACCTCACCATTGCCAAGGAAAACTGATGTTTTCCTTGTGCCGTACTTGTACGGAAACGTGCAACCAAGACCAACCTTGTCAGAACACTCAGGAAGAACGCGCCTTGAAAGGAACGTGGGTCAGCGTGGAATTGTTTAAAGCTCTGAACTTGGTATACCAGCTGTTAGAAGTGTACGAAATTTACCACTTTTCCAAGATAGAGAAATACCACAAAAAGCGACGAGACTCAGAAAGGCATTTTCGCAGACTACGTGAATGCCTTGTTGAAACTGAAACAAGAAGCCAGTGGCTATCCTTCCTGGTGCGACACTCCCGAAGACCAAACAAAATTCAAAGACAAATACTGGGAGCAGGAAGGCATCACTTTAGACCACGTGGAGAAAAACGAAGGAAGGCGATCGTTTGCCAAAGTGATGTTAAATTGCTTGTGGGGCAAAATGGCACAACGACCGTGTTTGCCCAAGACGGAGTATTTGACAGAACCTTTCCGCTACTTCCAGATGATTCACGACAAAATTAAATACATGAAACACGTGGACGTCTTTCGTGAGGACTTGATCTTAGTCAATTACGAAGAAGAACTGGACTTTGTAGAAGCCGACAAATTTGGAAATGTCATCATTGCGTCTTACGTGACAGCCCATGCTCGCTTAAAACTGTACGAAGCGTTACACCAGTTAGGACATCGTGTGCTGTATTTTGACACGGACAGTTGCATCTACATTGATCGTCTGGGTCAACAGCACCCTAAAATCGAAGGAGACCGTTTAGGAGCCTGGACGGACGAGCATCCCGACGACAAGATTCTAAGTTTTGCAAGTGGCGGTCCCAAAAATTACGGCTACGAATACCGGGACAAACAAGGAAAAGTGCACACGGAGTGTAAAGTGAAAGGATTGACTCTCAATTATCGCACCAGTCGAATGGTGAACTTTTGCGTCTTGAAAGAAGCCTTGCAGGCTGGACAGGGTGGAAATTTTAAAGTGACCACCCACGAACCGCACAAGATTGTACGTTTACCCACACATCAAATCGTTAGTCAACCCTTCGAAAAAGTCTATAAAATCGTGTACCAGAAGCGAGTACGGCTTCCCAATCACTTCACTTTACCGTACGGTCACGACGATATTGGTCAGCATATAAAAAAGGACAACGTTCAAGACCAATAGTTGATTGTGACTACCATTGCCAAGCGAGAAAGATGAATCCTTTCCAACAGCAAGTATTAAGCAAGAGCAAACTCGAGTGCGATGTTGTGCCTTGCGATGGCAGGGATGCCGTACGCTATGAACTTAGCGATTCAGTACCACATCATCATGGGAACTTGCTATAACTACTACTACCATACCTACCATGGAAAGTGATGCTGTGCGTGTCAAACCTGACGGATGCGAAAGCGATGCCATTCGTTATCGTACACCTTTTCACTTTACTGGTTTTCATGGTGGATGTCATCATTATGAAACCATGCGGCTTCCACCCTACGGATGTCATGTAAAACTGAGCAAACTCCTACGTATTTCACCGTACCCTCATCGAAATGAACCTGTGAAAGACGAATATTCGTTCCCTGTGCGTTTTCCTGAATACTGCGACTATGAAAGTCGGATCCAAACCTTCCGAGGAAAATGGCCAAAATATCTGAGAGGACCTACCCCCGAAGAATTAGCTAGAGCCGGATTTATCTACTTGGGCGAAGGGGATAAAGTCAAGTGCTTCAGTTGTGGTGTGTCACTTCACGAGTGGGAGAAAATTGCGCTTACCTGGAACATGCTCGATGGTCTCCGGATTGTCACTACCTACCTTTAGTGGGACCTCGTTATTGAAGTGGGCATACCATGTCTTGTAAGAAACCAGCTACGTGGCTAGGAGTCAAACGTTGGACACCCCCTAGACAAGAATTTAAACCCAGTTTGAAAAATAATCTTCAAACATTACCAAACGAATTGCAAGAGAAGATCTACAAGGAAATTTGGCTGGGACTTGCCAGAGCCAAATCTCAATTTGTTTCCTTGTGGACTCTTTACGAACAGTACATACCACTCCAAAAAGCATGAAAGTGGTCCCTTTAAATGTACACGAGAGACTCATTCTGCTCAAAGCTTTGCGCTTTCATCTTGATACTTCTCAGCCTCTACGGGAAAACAAGATTCGTCAACTTTTAGGCACTGAAGATGTGTACGACGACGTGTGTGTAGCTTGTGACTTACACCCTGACTGGAAAGATGTACGTGACTGGAAAAGTTGGGGTTTTGAGGCTTGGACAAAAGAAGTGGCACACTATGCAAAAGAACTGTAATCCTAAAAAATTAAAACGTTCAGTGAGAAAAGTAACTTTTAAACCAGTGTTAGTGACAGTGCCAGAAGAAGAAGAAGTCGTGACTGAGGAAAACCACTCTCTTCAGGACAGGACTGTTATCGACATCCCCGAAAGGCCATTCCTGGAGGACTCTTGTGTGACTGTGCCAAGGAGTGTAGAGACTCTAAGAAGATTACACACTACCCCTACGATTTCACCTCTTGATCACCACAAATGTGGTACAGAGACTTGTTTATATTCCACTATGATCGTTTTGATGTGTCTTTTATTCGTGTACTTAACCATTTGGCTTTTATGTATTTTTGTCTTTCGTGTTGTTCACAATTAAAGATGACAATAAACGTGTCCTGAAGAAAAGTATAAAAACTCTTGTCTTGTCTGTCTTCGTGTCAAAAGTGACATTTCTTACACTACTATGGCTACCTCTACTGTCTCTACTCCCTCTTCCTTCACTGTCAAAGTCATTGACGAACACGTAGATCGGACTAGTTGGGAGGCCTTGTATCTTCGCCATCCCTTTAACATGCTCATTGCCGGACCTAGCGGTTCAGGAAAAACCGAATTTGTCAAACGTTTGATCGGACATAAACATCATTTGATCGATCGTCCACCTCAACGAATCGTGTGGTGTTAGAAAGAGTGGCAATCGGCGTACAGCCTTCTGCGAGAAAGTCCAGGCGATTCCATCGTCTTTGTGGAAGGCATTCCTGGCGAGGAAGACGTGATCGTGTCTGACCCTAGTCAAACTCATTTGGTTATTTTTGACGACATGTTAGGAGAAGACGAAGAAGAAATTAAACTCTGGTTTACGCGCAAAGGGCATCATCGTCATGTCAGTGTCATTTACAGCACCCAAAATTTGTTTCAACAAAGAAAAGCCCATCGTACCATCAGTGTCAATGCTCATTAAGTGGTGTTGTTTAAAGGCCCTAGAGCTAAATCGCAAGTACAAGTCTTAGCCAAACAGTTAGGAACGCCTTGGCTGACTCATGCGTACGACGATGCCCTTCAAACCCCACACGCTTATTTACACGTGGATTTAAAACCCACCACTCCCAATTATTTGCGATTTCGTAATCATCTGTTTCACCACTGGTGCCAAGACGGATGGCCTGTCGTGTACACGTCCCCTTCGTCGACTTAATCACAATCACCAAAACAAAAGTCTATAAAAACCTCGGTTACTTTGGCTCTCTCTCACACATCGTCAACATGACGTCCCTTCAGTCTCATCTTCCCATTAAATTGATTCGTGCCTTGTACGGTATCAGTCGCTAGAAAAATCCACAAATACGTGCTCGTGTCTTAGTAGCTAGTCTCAAAGAAGTCTTACAATGGTTTACGGTGACAGCACGTCAATTACTGCAAGGCATCATTCAGATTCCACATCAAACCAAACGTTTTTTTTTTGAGAGAAACAAAGTCACCTTGACGTAGCTAGCCGATCCTCGCATCGACACTCAAACCAAAAAGCAAATCATTTTGAAACCTGGAGGTAGCGGTTCTCTAGTAGGAGTCATCATTCGTTCCCTCTTAAAATGGGACCCTAATACTACCAAAGTCGTCCCCAAGAAAAAAGCCACGCCCAAACGTACCCAGAAGAAAAAGAAAAGAGCAACGGTGTCAAGACCAGGTCACAGCCTCAGAAAAAGAAAACGAAAAATCCACAGAAAACAGCTTCTACCCGCAAGAGAGCGTCTCCAAAAACTTCTCCTCCAGCGGTGACACCCTCTTCCTCTTTAGCGGCAGTGGCCGCTGCTCACAAAGTACCTGTCCCCAAAATCAAAGTCCAAGAGAGAATGGATGTGTTACAGAGTTTACTGGATTTGTCCAAGCAAGAACTGTCCCGATTTAGTCCGTTGTGAACTCCTCCACGACGTGTGTTGCCTGTCATCAAGTTGATACGACGTAAAGACAATCAGTGGCGACGCATTTCATTATATAAAACACCTGAGGCAAACAATACGGATCAGTGTTTTTGGGCTGCTGAACGCATAAAGATGTCCCCTCCAAGAAGTGCACACCGTTACCATCGTGTTCCTTCTTCGATCCAAAAAGGAAAAGGAAAACGAAGAAGACAGTCACGGCATCCTAAAAAGCGCCTAGCCAGACATCGACGTCACCCCCAGAAAAGACACACTCGTCCAAAGAAAAAGAGGAGCCACCAAAGAGGAGGATTCTTTGCCGATTTTGGAAAACACATCGTCACCTTTATGACGAAGCGATAGTCCCCAAGAAAGGATAAAAGACCGTGTGACAAGTCATCGACGTTAGTGTATTTTTGCTGTGTGTCACGGAACCAACGAACCAACCGAGAGAGATGTCACCCTAAAAAAGACATTCCTCTTCTGCCCCCAAAGGAAAGAAAAGGGAAGGACTGCCACCTCATTTAACCAAACATTGGGACATGTTGTCCGTCCTGTCCAAAGCTCCTCCACCCATGCGAAAAAAACTCATTCAAACTACCTCCAAAGACGTCATCGATACCGTGAGCGAATGTTGTCTGAATGTCTTGAAAGGCACAATACCTTTGTCTAAACACCAGAAAGAATGATTAGCCAAACATCGACACGTTCTTCGCCAAATGGTCCAAAAGAAAATACCCATTGGGCAAAAGAAAAAGATGTTGGTGCAACGCGGAGGAATTTTACCCTTTTTGCCCATGTTGCTGAAAGGAGTAATGGGAACAATAGGAGGACCCTTGCTGAAAGGAGCATTGGGAAACATCCTGGGAGGATGAAGATAAAAAGGTCCAAGAAGATAAAAGGGACCTTTTGAGTCAAAAGATCTCAGACGTGATCATTGAAATCCGATGGAAGGACGAAAACTGGCTTTAGTGCCTTACAAACGATGGATGGAATACCATCGTTGGCAAGAACAACGAACCCTGCATTTACCTCCCATTCCTCATTTGACCGAAATGTCCCAGTTACAACACGAATTGCAATCGTTGATGGATCGCAGCGATTTGTCAGAAACGGAAAAATCGCAACGGTACGGTCAATTGTTGCAACGATTGCAACTCTTTCACCAGAAAGCTTTAGACGAAACAGCTCTACCCACTCAGAAAGATTTTAAGACTCTGATGAAAAGTCCATCACCACCACCCCCAGTGGTCAAGACAGACGCAACCAAACGGATAACTGAGGAAGAAGAGGCACGAGAAGTCTTTCAAACACCGTCAGCAGCTCCCATACCTAGTAAGATTGCAGCGTCCTTGTTGACCCCTTCCCCTACACTCCAACAAGAAAAACTTAAAGTTTGGGTTAAAAAGATGATGTCCACTCTTCCTTCGACAGAAGTGAAAAAGAAAGAAGGGAAACCAGAAGGGAAAAAAGAAAAGAAGACCAAAGCCACCCCATTACCACCACCACCACCACCACCACTACCTTCAACTTCTACACCCGTGGCACATCGGACACGTAAATCCGTTTCTAAACCACCCCCTCGTCCCTTTCAGAGTAGCATCAGTGAAGAGTGGATCACTTATTAAAAAATGGAGGTGCTAGCCAGCATGTACTACGATCCATTCCATCCTGCAGGTTACGGAGGAGTTCAGAAAATGTATGGTGCTACCAAAACTCGACTGAAAAGTATCCGTTTACCTCAGGTGCAACGCTGGTTACAAGAACAAGCCACGTACACCTTACACAAGCCCATTCGACGAAACTTTTCCAGAAGTCGCACCCGAGTGGTGGGCATCGATCATCAATGGCAAGCCGATTTGGCTGATGTCTCTCATTTGGCCACCTACAATCGTGGTTACAAATATTTGCTTTGTGTCATCGACATCTTTTCCAAATTTACCATTGACTTCCAAATCAAGCAGTGAGTTAGTGCGAGCCCTCAAACTGGTGTTGAAACAAAGCGGTCGTCACCCTCTTCGATGGCAAACTGACAAAGGCACCGACTTTCTGAACCAAGATTTCCAAAAATAATTGAAGAAACGTGACATTCATTTTTTCACCACCGAGAATCCCGAAACCAAAGCCAGCATCGTGGAACGTTTTCAACGCACCTGGAAAGAACGCATGTGGAAATATTTTACGCATCAACACACTCTCAGGTACATCGACGTCTTGCCACACCTCGTCCAATCGTACAACCCATCTTACCATCGGAGCATTGGGCGTGTCCCCCAAGAAGTGACTCCTGACAACGAGGTGACCGTCTTTGAGCGCCTGTTTGCTACGTCCCCAACAGTGACTGCCCCCAAGAAAGGTGGAGTGTTGGCATCAGGAGATTGGGTACGCATTGGCTAAACCAAACGCACTTTCGACAAAGGTTACTTTACCCAACTGGACCACCGAATTGTTTCGTGTCACGGAACGAGTGCGTGGCCGTTATCCTCCTGTCTATAAATTGGAAAACATGAACGGGGAAGTGTTAAAAGGAACGTTTTACTTGCCCGAGTTACAACGTGTGACCAAAAAAGAAGACGACGTGTACGAGATAGAAAGCATTCTCGATCGAAGAACTCGTAAAGTGGGAAAACGACGTGTCAAAGAAGTCAAAGTACGTTGGAAAGGATATCCTCCCAGTTTTGACTATTGGATCGACGCTTCGCAAATCATCGACTATAAAAAGAATTGACCATCATGCCCTTCAACACAGCCTCAGCTACTGCAGTAACCACTCCGTCGCCCAGTTCTTCTCTGCAAGATCTACAAAAGCAACCCTTGTGGGTGTGGTGTGGAGAACGTGTGCCTAAAACGCAAATCGTCTTTTTTTGCCAAATCTTTGTGGTGTATTGTGTCATCGGTGCTGCCATTGCCAATCTGAGTTTGCAACAAGGAGACAAACAATTGTGGACCATTTTACTTAGCAGTTGCATCGGTTACCTTCTTCCCAATCCGTCACTGAAATATTCCTCTAACGGAAACAACAACGGGTGTCTTGTGTCCAACGTTAGTCCCTCTTCCAACCGTTACCCTAACCATCCTCTTTTAGACACTCATCTGACTTCCAGTGACTCCTCGGACACTAGAACTGTGGAATTATGAACAACCAATTTTACTTAACGTTACCCAGTGACAGTTCCATGGAGGTGTTTCCAAATAACACCTTGTGCTGTTTCTCGGCCAGATTACCGCAAGCCATCCAATTGGATCACGAAGCCCATTGGGAGGTGGCTTTGGTGGAAATGATTCACCGTACACAAATAAAAACATCGTCGAAAATCAAAACACTTTTACGGTGGAAGTTCATGACCCGCAAGTGCAGGAAGCTATTGATGAACGTGCCACTATAGCTGACTTTATGTAAACACAAGACCCCAAAACTAATCGCTCCACTTATCTGTTGAAAATTCCTGCGGGCTATTATTTTAGTGGTCAACAGTTGGTGAACGCCATTGCCGACAGGTTGAATTTCATGTTTGGTAAAAGCTTGGAGAAAGCCAGAAGAAGTGTCACGATCGAGTACCACAAAATAGCTCGTCGCCTACTGATCAAATTTTCAGAGGACAAAGTATTGGCCATTACATTTTGTCCTGAATTGTATGACATTTTGGGTGGAGACCCCAAGATGATCAAGATGAGAAACGAAATACCAGCCGTGACCGGTAACTTGGATTTTGCGAAATATTTTCGATTCCCTGTAGAAATGAACCAAGGACTGAATTTGATATTTGTGTACTCCGATGTGGTGGAGTACAACGTGGTGGGACACACCTCCGTACCGTTACTGCGTGTCATTCCTTTCAAAGTGGATTCTGCCACGGCTGCTGACGAGGAAGGTGGAAACACCTATCACGTTCACCGCGAATTTGTACATCCTCACTATTTGACCGTCAGTAAGTCGTATTTCGACACTGTCAACATTACTATAAAAGGAGATCTAGGACAAAATATTTCATTCACCAAAGGGAAAGTCACAGTGAAACTCCATTTTCGAAAACGATTACTCTAACCTTTTGTCAGTCATGTATCCTGTGTACCAAGGAGTCGCTCGACAGCGAGGACATGGTTTAGGTGATATGCTAAAATCAGCCTTTCGTACAGTGGTTCCCGTTTTGAAACCGATGGTGACACGGGGATTGCACGCCTTAAAAGATGCCGCGTTGACGCACGGCAAAGAATTTCTCCAAAATCTCATCATTGACAAACAAAATCCCAAAGAAGCTTTCTTGAGACCAGGCAAAAATGTCTTGCTTCAAGCGGGTAAAGACATTTTGGGTCGGCGAGAAACTCCTATAAATGCACTGGGCAATGCCGAGTCAGGCATTCCTGCTTCCCTGACGCCACAGCAAGGACAAGGCAGAAAAAGACGACGAAAACACCACATCAGAGGACTTCATACCCTTAAAGCTAGAAAGACTAAGAAAAGAAAAACTATCCGAGAGTTAGACGTTTTTGATTATTAAAAAAAAAAAAAATTATGCACCGAGAGTCTTGTGCTTGTTCCAAGTCGGAACTGGATCTGTTTGCCATGCCACCCACCATGATGACGATGCAAGAATCCCAATGGGTCGAATTTCATCCCGTCTCCTCTTTGACGGATTCAGCTCCCATCGAGTTTGAAATCAAAGGATAGCCCGAAGATTACATCGATCTGAATAGCAGTTAGTTGTACCTGAAACTGAAAGTGATCAAAACCGAGAACACCAATCCGGGAGCCGATGACAGAGTAGCTCCCGTCAACAATTTCATGCATTCGTTGTTCAGCGAAGTGGATTTGTACTTGAATAACAAACTGGTCAGCAGCAGTATGGATACTTACCCTTACCGAGTGTTCCTAGAAAATCTCTTGACGTACGGAAAAGAGGCCAAGAACACTCATTTGGATGCTTGCGTGGTATGGAAGCCTGACACCGCAGGTGAAGACCTGTTTAACGACACAGCCCTGACAGCCGATGACAATCCTCACAATGTGGGTTTTAACAACCGTCGACGGAAAATTCTGCAAGCTCGTAGTTTAGAACTGATGGATCGCTTGCATTTGGACATGTGGTTGCAAGACAAGTATTTGCTGAACGGGGTGGATATTCGCCTGAGACTCAATCTCAGCAGTGCCGCTTTCCATTTGATGGCTCATGCCAACGAGTATAAAACCATCATCCAGGAAGCCAGAGTTTACGTGCGTCGCGTAGAAGTGTTACCTAAAGCGGAAAACGACATCAGTCAAATATTGAGCAGATCAACCGTCAAGTATCGGATACGACGTGTAGAAGTGAAAACATTCACCATTGCTACTGGACTCCGATCCAAGATCGAAGATCATCTGTTCCAAGGACAGTTACCCAAACGTTTAATCGTTGGTATCGTCAGTAATGCAGCCCTCAACGGAGCCCACGATCAAAATCCTTTCCAGTTTAAGCACTACAGAGTGTCCAAGATCGAAGTCAGTCGGGATGGCAAGACCTTGTGTACCAGACCCTTCGAACCTAACTTTGCCCAGAAGAATTACTTCAGATCGTACTTGTCCCTGTACGAAGCTACCGGACAACTAGGAACCAACACCAGTCACGGTATTTCGTACGAAGATTATGTAGGAGGTTACACTTTGTGGGCCTTTGATTTCACTCCAGACCAAGGCAGCGACCAGGAACATTTCCACCCTATAAAATCTGGTCAACTGCGTGTGGAACTTCAGTTTGCAGAAGCTCTCACCGAGACGGTCAACGTCATCTTGTATGCCGAATTCGACAATACCATCGAAATCAACAGTTTGAGAGAAGTCATTCTAGACTATTAGAAACAATGGAAGATTCTTATCCGTCATTGAACGATAGAGAATCTTTGGACGTGGAATGGGAGGATAGTGTGAAAACAGAACCCCAAGACCAAGACAAAGAGGACTAGGTAGTGGTCAAGTCCAGATGGCCAGAACAACAACAACATTTAGTGTCCTGTTTTGCTAAACACCTGGCGGAGAACATTTCGGAATTGACCAAGAGAGATTGTTATGGATGTCAAAACGATCATCCCAGTCAAATTCAACACGATAAATGTCTGATGATGAGTCAAGAAGAAAAATTGGATGAGTATCTGGACGACGCTTGGAGTCTCATCTCAGAAGAAGCAGTTGCATGGGTGGTATAAAGGCTTGCGTGATCATTCCTGCCCTCCATTGACTACTCTCGTGATCTATCGCATTGAAGCTCTCTTAGCCCAGAGTTGGGAGACAAGGCGAAGAAACGGCTACTTGAAAGAGCGTTTCAAACAAAAGGTCAGAATTGAATTGATGACTTATCATTACTTGTGAAAAAAAACAACACAACAAAAAATGGATACCTGGGAACTATATTACCTTTTGAACAATATTTCCTATACTGCTTCTTGGAATCCTGTCGTGTGCGCTAAAGATGATCTACGTCATCAGAAACCTCAAGACCATCAAGCTTATGTCATCAACATCGACCAAAGTCATCTTCCAGTAACTCACTGGGTTGCCGTCTACTTCCCTCAAGAGGACTGTGTGGAGTAATTTGATTCGTATGGATTACCCCCTTTGGAAGACGACATCATTGACTTTATGAGAAGAAATGCCCAGACGACACGATACAGTAATGTGAAATTACAAGGCACAGATTCCATGGTGTGTGGACAATATTGTGTGTATTTTCTTCATCAACGCAGTCTTGGATATCCTTTAGAACATTTAGTGACTTATTTTGATAGGAACTCTTCTAGAAACGATGAGAAAGTAGATCGATGGTTTTGTGACCATTATGGCTACCTTTTGTCTTTAGCTAGGAAACGTAGTGTACATCAATGCCTCATGACTTCCATCAATGGAAATCTCACATGATTTCACAAAGTTGTCAACCTTGTCAAAAATAATTTGTTTGATGTTATTGTTACTTGTTAATTGTTAGTAGCTGATTGTTGGTTGAATAAAAAATGTTGTGTTTTGAAAAAATGTGTTTGTCTTTTGTTTTCAAAAAAAGACTGTGAATATATGCTCTTTGACTTTCTCTCTATCCCTCACTATGACATTCGCTATCATAGCATTCCGACCCAAACAAAAAACCTAGTACGGATGTTTTCTATCGCGTCCGCGTTTGAACCATATAAAGCGGGTTGGTCTCCAGTCTGGCCATCCACTGTTGACTCGTCAATCTGTGAAGATGCCTTCCAGACTAGCCAAGCTGAACGAAGCTTACGTCAATTTACATCGTGTCAGGCTAAACCTGATACCTAAGCTTGAAGAGATAGAGAATGTCAGGATGTTATCCATAGCCCAAGACCTGATAGAAGAGGTCTTCAGAGAGGAAATCAAGAAAGAGCAAGAGGAATGGACAGAGAAGTACAGACTTCAGAAGCAGAGAGAACAGCAACAACAACAGCAGCAGCAGCAAGAACGAGACAGAGGTTTTGTTGACTGCCGTGTGGACACCAAAGAGTTCTCCTTCTCTTTCCGCAGAAGCAGGCCGTATCGTATAGGAAAGCCTACTGCCAGACGGGGACGAAATGTTAGACAGTACAAAAAAGATTGCCATCACTCCCCGTCAACAAAAAACAGCCCTTTTCAGGGCTACCCCAATACTCTAGAAAAGACATACTAATTCAATTGCCAAAACAAATTTATGTGTTTGTATGTTTAAAAAACATAGAAGTGTGTCTACAAGCACTTCGTTTCTTTTGTCAGTAAAAAAAATCCACCCTTTGTTTCTCTGTCTTGTCAAATCGTGCTTGTCTGTGTTTGTAAGTAAAAAAGTCAACGTGAGTGCTTCTTTTAAGTCCGCGCGTTTGATGTTTTGTTTTTGGTTATGGTAAGTTTTGGTGAAAGGGATGTTTTCCTTCACGTTCGTGCTCCAGGAATATAAATAGAGCACCCGTCAGTCTGGCTACCATTGTTGACTAGTCAACTTAAAAGAAGATGAGCAGACTACAAAAACTGTTGAAACTCCAGATGCACCTGGAGCATGCCAGGCGCCTTCTAGATGAGTTGGATATGGAGGCGGTACAATAGGAAGCCAGGTTAAAAGAAGAGGAATTAAAAAAAAAAGAAGAAGGAAGAAGAAGAAAAGAAGAGAGGGATCCTGCCTCACCTCATGATAAGACTTGTCTGTGATGTCAAACCTGAGGTTAAGACGCCTACACAACCACTACCAAAACCGCAGCCACTACCAGTACCACAACGACCGAGAGTCGCTGTCCCTCAAATTGAAAATTGGGAGGAGGAGGCCTTGGAGAAGTTGGAGTGACAGCGGCAAGAGTGGGATCCGCAGCTTGAGCAACATCATCCCAGGGTGTGGAATAGAAGACGGATGGAACAAGTGTTCACTATCCCTCAGACTGAAGACTGGAACAATGCAGCTAGTCGAGCTCCCTCTGCGCTCCCAACCACCCGCATCAATTGGGAGCAGGACTGGAGCCGACGTTGCGTCTGTGGGGCCAGACCTGGTAGGTGCCACCATTAGCCAGGTGCAATTGGAGTTCCAAGGAAAAAAAAGCCCTTCTCAGGGCTAACCAAATCTCTAGAAAAGAGAGACTATTCAAGTTGCCAATTTGTCTGAATGTAGAGTAGTGTGACTATAAACACTCACTCCTTTACTGTTGTGCGTGTGTGTGTGTGTGTGTGTGTGTGTGTGTGTGTGTGTGTGTGTGTGTGTGTGTGTGTTTCTTCTCTTCCTTCGTTTGTGTGGATAGTATAGTGTGTATGTTTGATGCATTCTCGTACGTTTGTGTGGATAGTAAATATGGTGTGTTTTATGCATTCACGTCCGTTTGTGTGGATAGTATAGTGTGTACGTTTTATGCATTCGCGTTCGTTGGTGTGGATAGTATGGTGTGTATGTTTTATGCATTCGCGTTCATTGGTGTGGATAGTAGGTATGGTGTGTTTTTTCTTCTTTTCCCGTTTGTGTGGATAGTATAGTGTGTATGTTTTATGCATTCGCGTTCGTTGGTGTGGATAGTAAATATGGTGTATTTTATGCATTCGCGTTCGTTGGTGTGGATAGTAAATAATATGTGAAGTGAGTGCAAGGGTTGTTTTCGTTCACGTCCGTGCTTGACGTATATAACGCGGAACGCTAGTCAGTCTGGCTAAAGTCGCAGTGAACGCAGCAGGAGAAGTACATAACGAGCAAACAGGACTAGCGATGGATCTTTTTCCCTCCCTTGCACGAAATGCATTGAGAAGCCTGGGCCTCAAAATGGCCACAGGGTGGAATATTAGAGCGCAGGAAAAGCGCACTACTCTACTATTAATATGGGAGAAAGAAACTACGAATGAGGAAGAAGGAAACAGACAGGATAGAATTAGGCGCCGTGGACATGATGATAACAGATATCGGAGAAATGGAACACGATATCAAGCAAGGACATATCCCAGTAGGCGGCCTCAACGTGGACGAGAGTTACCAGAGAGAACCCGACCTACACAGCCTAAACAGCCGGCCAAGCAAAATACATCAAGCTCCAGCCAGGCAATACAACCTACAACATCAGAGAAGAGTAAAGAGGTGAGGGAAAAAGAATTATCTACTCCACCTCCACCGCCTCCACAACAAGTAGCACCACCATTTACACCACCACAACCTACTGTGACCCGGAAGAAAGCGGCCAGCCCTCCATCAACTCCATATGCACCCGAGCACATGGAAACTGTTCTACGGGAGGCTACGAAGTTATATCAGGATGGAAAGAAACTGGACGGAGAAACCACCAAGCTTGTGAAATTGACATACGCTACAGATAAAGAAATTACCGAGATGGGAATGGACCACCTACTGAAGGGCAAGATGACAGCGACAAAATTCATTGAAGACCACCGAACAGCCTGAAATATGAGGCACCACGAATTTGATCCTTCCTACCAGCAACCATCGAAAGCGAAACTGAAGAAAGTTTGCAAATCCATCAGATCATTAGGCGATATACATGCCAGTAGCTCTGTGAAACTGGTTTTTGGTATGTCTTTAAGCCTTTCCACAAAACAGAAGATACCAATAGAAGCATTGGGAGTCTCAGAAGAATATCTGAACTGGTGTGTTGCGGACATGATCGACCCAGGAGCCATTGCAATCCATACTAGGAGAGACTGGAAGCTGCCAGGCTATTTGGAAGACTACAAATCAACCTATATCGGCCCTTTTAAGGGCTAAGAGTGGAGTTCAATTTTGCCATTAGGTTTTCATTTTGGCTTGAAAACCTTCTCAATAACTCTATTAATACCGATTTTGACCCTTTGGTTCCCCCATCAAAAATATTTATCTTGTTTAAAATCAAGCGTGATACAAAATTTATATGAGTCATTTAGACTCGACTGATTCGTATATTTTTTAGAAATTTTTATGTACACTTTGTACACTAAATTCCAACTTTGAATAAAATTAAATACGAAATTCATAGACTCACTTTATTTGGTTAATTGCACAGGTGGCTTACACAATATTGGCATTAGGTTTTGTCCATTAGTACAACTGGACTGAATTTGAAATAAGTACGGACTGGCGTCTCAGGGCTGGTACGAAATCCATAGCCTCCACGCCAGTTGGCCGAGACCTTTCCAGCCTTTTTCAGACTCGGACCCCGGTACATGGAAGGAATGTGGCACGATTTCCACTCGTCCACACACCAGTTGCCCGAACGAGACGTCATAGTCGCCAACCAATGGCGACGGACGTCTCTCACTGCTTGGTCGACACCTGGTGGTAATGTACTGTAACCTTAAATAAGCTTGAGTGTGTGTTGGGTCCATTCCCTCTCAAGCAACTGCCCCTAGCTGGTGAAATGGCTGCAACATTACTCAGTCGTCACCAGCTAGAATAAAGAAACATCTTGGGCATATTTAATAGCCCTCTTTGAGGGCATTAAAGCCTGGGGGATGTGGCACGCTTTACTTCCCCCAGGATCATTTAGAAGTCCGCCTTGCGGACATTAACTGGTCGCGCATGTCCGAAAGGAAGAATGCGACCTTAATTAAAAGTCAAGTCAAGTCAGTCTGGCTACCCACGTTGACTAGTCACCACCTATCAAGATGGAAGTATTTAACCAATTAAAAGACAGTTGGTATTGGATGATGGATGGATCATACGTACTGGATAGGCTTGAAAAGGAATGGAAGTTCCCAGTCAGCCAAGACTTAGTGACCAGACTGAAAGTAGCCAGTTTTGAATTACAAGGGATGATAGTGGAGGAAGCGGAGAAGTTGAGAGGCTTCATACAACTTAAATATGTAAGAGTGGGAACTTTGAAACAAGTGATTGATATTGTTATAGAAGTATGATGTTATTTGGAAGACATATTCCATTTAACCGAGTGGCCTTCTGTCAAAAAAGGCTTAGACGGCTTAAAGAAAGGAGAAGAGATTATGAAAAAGGTAATGGGAGAAGAGGTGAAGAAAATAAAAGAGATATGGACAAAAGAGAGAAAGGAGAAGGAAAACCAAAAAAAAGAAAGAGGACTTTGAAAGACTGAACATTAACTGGATGAAAATACAGAAAAAAATTTAGAGACATGGGACATCCAGACTGGATTCCAGACGAAGAAAAGAAAAAGACGAAGAAAGGAATCATTGGAAAATTAAGAAGCTGGTGGAAGAACTGGAGACAATAGAAGCAAAAACCAAAGGCCCTTTTCAGGGCCACTCCACTGCCTCGAAAAGATTTATTCTTTCTTGCCTAAAAAATTTAAAACATACTATACTATCCACTGACACGGACGCGAATGCATAACACTTTGTATAAAGATGAAACAGGTGGCATGACATCACGGTACTTGCTACATTGTTGCAAGTGTCCAGTACCGTGACGTCACCCTACCTGTTCCATTCCTCTTGTCGCTATACAAAATTCCCATATGCCCCAAACAGTCCCAGTCTGTTGTTTTTTTTTTTTGTCCCTATAAATATGTGCCCCAAACAGTCCCAGGCTCTTTTTCCTTCTTTGGCCTCATATGCCCCAAACTATCCCACTACACTGCTGATAACGAATAATTGTATTTTCCTCATTTCGGCGCCCCTGGCACATGGCGCCCGGGGACAACTGTCCCCGCCCCCCCCCAAGCTACGCCACTGGCAATGGAAATATATTCCTTAGCCCAAAATAATTAGCCAATTACTAGGAGCAAACGTCACGGAGAGAAAGTGTTAGTGAGTTTCCATGATGCAATGGTCAATTAGTAGTGAATTCAGACCCAAACCGCATGACTGCCCCTGAATAATATAATCCCTATTAAAATCTAGTGGTGTACATTGGTGTTGTCACTGCAGTGGCAGTATTTACGGTAGGAAACCGGTAAATTACACAATGGAATAAACAAGAAGGGACTCGGCTGATACCGTTTATGTCGCCATGGTGGCAAATGTGATGCAGTTGTACTGGCGTAATGTGCCTTGAAAAGCCATAGATTGACTGGCCTAAGGTGGCGTAGTTAAAATAGTTCCCTTTGTTAGGGGATAGTTTTAGTGTTTCTACGGCGTGAACTGCTGACGGTACGGAAAGCGGATGACGAGCAACTATGCAGATGTGCGGTTGATAGATATTTGGCAAGTGGAGATCTGTGGTCTTGCATTGATTAGAGTAAAATTCATGTATAAAATGGACACGTCGGGCTTTCTAATTTACAACTGAAGTTGTATAGAAGTCTTTGGAAATTTGGGGTAAATTTATGACTTCTAGCGGGAATCGCGTCAGGGTTTTGACACCGCTCGGTCAAGCATAGACCCCTGGTTTGTAACACTATCTATCTATTTATCAATCTATTCACACTGGTAAAAATAACTGTTTAAATACCGTTTTAAAAAGATAGACACATGTATAATTGTATATGTATTTCTCCATAGATGTATAACGTTTTTCTTTGTCTACATATCGATTAACATTTGCGTAATTTTTTGACAGGATTTAATAATAAAAACTAAATAAACATGGCCAACCCCCCCCCCCACTACTACTACTACTACTTGAGCTTGTGATAGTAGTAGCGGCAGCAGCAGTTGTAGCAGTAGTAGCACTAGTACTGGTCGTAGTGCCTATCTTGTACTGAAAAATGGCGTTAAACCCTACAACAACAACAACAAGTACTGGTAGATTAAGATCGATCGATCGACAGAGATTGATGGGGAGAGACTTTTTCATATACTGAAAAAATAACTGATTTATTCGCAGTTACATATGTAGGTACACTTGTTTCAGTATTCGTTGTCTGTTAAGTGAGATTTAACTATAATTTGTAAATTAAGCCTGGAAGCATAAAAATTTCATCAACTAATGCGTTTTGTGACAGGTGACTTTCATTTCTTAATGTGAGAGTAAGACTGTACGCCACACCTGGCCCGTGCCAAACGCGGAAATATTACCATGTCGGCATTATCATACTAACCGATAGACAATCAGCGACAAATTTAGCGTCAGCTTGGGATTGATGTTGGCGTTTTCTTTCACGTTTTGTTGTTTGCCTGAACAATGACTTTATGAAACACTACTGACGCTTGAGTACTTAGAACAGGTATAATATCATTAGGTTTTCGCATCATTTGCTTGATTACAAAAACTATATTAAACACAAATTAATTCCTCTTAACAAAGAGAATCAGTGCAGGAAATGAGTTGATGTATAAGGGGAAAACTATAGAATATTGTGTTCCCAATATCATCATATTTCAATTCCTCGATGTGCTTTAGATAGGAACCCACACCGATGAACGTAAAGACATTAATACTATTTACTTTTGTAATTTGGATGATATCAATCAATAATTTAATTCTCATATGCGGATAATTATCTGATAGAAAGTGATAGCCAAATAATTTAATCTTCGCTGGCTATCTTAATGTAATAGCTTTTACATTAATTTGAATATCGCTCTAGCAGACATTAACAAGGCTTGATTTTATATTTTGGATATGATCTTTACCCAAGTTGACAGAGGCTAGGAAAACGTTTGGAAACAATAATTTTCATTTAATTATGATGAAAATTCATTTCCCTGAATTTCCAGCAACGAGATTGGAAAATTAATCATTATTAGATTCTTCGATATGAGGAATGTACGTGTTTAGACTTTCAAATTGACATTCATAGATTTCATAATTAAAAAAAAAACACCTATATGTGGCTAATATGTACTTTCTCAAGAATAATTAATTTATTTTTATTTATGAAGATATGTATGTATGTGTGTGTATGTGTATGTATGTACGTACGTACCTATGTATGTATGTATGTATGTATGTATGTATGTATGTATGTATGTTAAGTTTAATGATCATTTGTTAAATAAATATATGGTTGATCTATTTATTTATGGATGAAACAGTAAATAAATAATTAAATAAATGAATAGCAGTAAGTCTCATATTCTGGAGGAGATGACTGCGTCCACTACTAAATTACATATTCATATGAACCAAGCGCAGCTCTTCCGATTGATTCATTTCGAGGCCTCGCAATAAAAAATGGACCTGGTTACACTTTTAAGTCTCGTTCATTCGATTCCGTCAGTCTCTGGCCAGCAGTCACAGAGGAAACATAGGATCCGCTGATGTAGATAAGGAGGGGAGGGGACTACCTGTACGTTGTTGCTTGCTGGATCATGCATAATCACATCACTATATCACAACAAAGCAAGTCAGGCGCAGAAAATGCTCAACATGCTCCCCATCATCTTCGCTAGCCAAATTTCCGATATGATAACCCTATCTACACCTCGGCGGATTAAACAGATATATTGGTGCTTTGTCCAAGCGACATCTATTGGATTTCATGAGTTGCCTCCCTTATTATGTAATGCCAAGTAACCAAAAGCGTGGTGCATTGTACATCGGCCGACAATTCTGGGGGCAATTGACCTAAAAAAGATACTTTGGAAGTTTAACATGGAAGGTATGACTATGAACCAGAGGGAAGCCATTACAGGTGTATTTGAGTGAAAGGTATTTGTGTAATACGGACCGGCTCTAGAAAATTGCTTATTTATCAATTCATTTAAGTTTTGTGGTCCCCTTGTCTCGATCATGTAGGAACAGTGCTCAAATTTGAACAACTTAATTATGATTGGATGCGGTGGCTTGCCTCGCATCCAATGAAATTCACAGACCCGAAGCACAGAAATACCTGCTTGATACGACAAGGTGTATATAGGGTTATCACATCGGAGCTTTGGCTAGCGAAGATGGTCCCCACCGAAGTCCAAGACAATAAGTGGAAAGGCCCGAGGTTAAAAATGGTCACTGTACTTTCTCGACGATAACCACCGAGGAACTACAAAGTATGTTGGATGCATCGGAGGGAAGGCATACAGCGATCCGGGAGACGAAACCTAGATGATGGAGGTTAAACCACCTACAACCACCAACTAAGAGTGGAAATCCCCGGGATTAATGTACACAGAGACTGCATGGGGTTTTACAACGCACTTTGGAAAACCCATTTGATTACAATCTTTAAACATACAAATTTGGCCTTTTCGACCCACCTTCTACAAATAAAACTACGATTTCAGCACAAATTAGAAAAAGGTAAGATCACTAAATTTTAAATGTACCCTATACCTGCGGACGGATTATATTTTTCGGAAATATTAAAGTATACTATGTACACTAAATTCCAAAGTTGAATGAATTTAATAAATATTTAACTATAGATTAATACAATTAAAATACGTGGCTAATATAAAAATACAGCACTGGTGTTTCAATTCATGGTCTCCTGTCCTTTTTCGACTCAAGACATGGCCTCCAGCGGATATTGCGTAACACCTTACAATTAATTAATTTGTGCGCCGTGCGCACAAACAATTTTAACTCGCACAAGACAAAAAGTCGAAAGCGACATTAATCCAAAATAAGTCAGATGTTTTAAGTCTGAATGAGACCGTCATCCAATCTGATTAAAATCAGATCTCCACATGGAGATCTGACAGACACCGATAAAAGTTTAGTTTTTGGTGACCTTTGGAATTCCAAGTCCACTTTGATAAAGCATCATAAATTCATGTTACCGTTATTAACGATAACGATATGTTCCAAATTACGTGTGTCACATTCAAACTTTTAAAGTTTTAATTTGGTTGGTGAACTACAAGGTCAACAGAATATGATATTTTATTGGTGTCCGTCGGCTCTCTACGTTTGTTGTTCTTGTTTTGCGTTTAACGCCATTTTTCAGTGACCAGTATAACTGGTGGAAGAAGAAACCGGGAAAACTCCGGTAAGAATCACCGATCATCGGGAAGCTACTGCCAAGCTTTCTCACAGACCCACATTGGCCGAGCCCGAGACTCCAACCCACACGGACAGAGGCGTCATGGCAGTGATCAGTAGAGGCAAACGCTTTAAACCACTCGGCCACAAGTGGCCACATCCCACATAGGACTGTAAAGGAGTTATTTTAACCAGACTGACCATCATCTGACAGGCTGTTACACATTGGAAACTACCTGATACAGTGATTAATATGTGAAGCTTGATACATAATTTACCAACTGTCAGCGTTAAAATTGGCTATAAAGTGCGCCAGCTATTTTTTGGAAACCACAAAACTGACCAATATGTCTATATTAAATGACATCCTGTTTGATACGTTTAGCAACCAAGCCCCAAAAGAAATACGTTATTCAGTTATTAGGAGATAAACCTTATTATTATTATTGCAAGAATTTCGAGGGGGAAAAAAACATTACGATATTACGATACAGTATTGCGTTATTATGAGATAAATCTACATTATTGCGACATAGTATTGAGTAATTAAGAGAAACATTATGTAATTACACTGCGTTATCCCGAGATAAATACTGCGTTATTAAGAGACTGTGTTGAGTTGTACGATATTTTCAGTTGATGATTATTCCTTCTTGAATGAATGATGCTTAAACGGCTGGCTTAAAAGGAAGTCGAGTTTTAAAATTCATTTTAGTGTGCCTGTGGTGTGACTAGATATAATAGTTGTGCCTGTACCTATCTATTTATCGCATAGTGTGCGAATGTATCTGTAGGTTTATTTTTTGTGTCTGCTATCATCTCTCCGTAAATTTATTTTTCTCATGACCATTATATATTCTTAGTTTCTGTCCCTCAGTTATCTGACAATCTTTGATCAGTTATCTCTTTTTCGCATTTCGAATCATGATCATGTATATAACATGACTAAATTATGTTTCGGTTTAGAGGGGTTTTCGGTTTGCTGAGATTATCCTGATCACCTTAGAATGTGTTGTGAGTAGATGATCTCTAGTGTAGTAGTAAATGTTTATATATCGACTAAGGTCAGCTTCAAAGTATTTATCCTGCATTTGGATGAAAGAATCTCAATGGGTTTTAAAAGTAAGGAGTGGGAGTTTTTAAAAATTACGTCGAGAAATAAGATCTGACATACATATTTGTAAGGGTCAAGTTAGATCAGTGTAGAAAGAGATGAAGGAGGCGGCAGAAAAGGTAATGGGAGCAGAATGGAATATGGCGGAAGTGTTACAGGATTAACTATGTTTAAGGAGAGTCATTCATAAAGGTTAGGTTTGCTTAAAAGCAAAAAGCGTAGCAGGTGATAAGCAAATTGAGGGATAAAGGATATACGGTGTTGGGGAATACCCGGAGGAAAATATATATGAAGCTAGACATTTTTGGCAACTGATTTAGGGCTAAAAAAAAGGAGAAATTGTGAACAATATATTTTTGCAGTGCACAGAAGCCACTATACTGGGATTTAAACATAAAGAAAGCAAACATAAACATTGTGAACTTTTCCAGTTATGTTGATACAATTAGTTGTCAAAGTCGAATAATTTTATAGATACTAAAATATATTTTAGCAGACCTTCCACACAATATCAACAGAAGCGCGGAAACTTTCCAAGATTGCTTAGTGGATATGACAGGACAAGGGCTTAGGAATGAAGATAAGGGACATTGGTGTTACTGTGATCCTGGAAACTAGCAACGGAAAAGAATGAACAGCGGTCATCATTTATCTTTAGAAAACTATTTTCAAAGTGTTGTATTCACGCATATACATGTATATCTTTAATGTTTAAAACAAAAACAAAAACTACCTACGCAACAAAGGAGGAAAAAACGTTTAGTTAAATTCTTTAGCAAAATGGTAGGAGTCTAGAAAGACTTTTCAGTCGGTAGCATTAAAGGCATACTCTTTCTTTTCCTTCATCACTTTATTTATTACACCATGTAGTTTGGCCAAATGACTTCAAAATGAGCAAACAAAGTATGGTAACCGGTAAAGATTACACAAAAAATAATAATAAATTACCGCAGGTATATACAATCACATATTGTTAGTTTTTTAAATTGTACTCGAAACTGAAAAGTGAAAGTTATTTTGAAACAACGATATACATGTTGAGGAGTGCACATGCACAAATGTCTTCACACTGTTGTTTGTAAACGCACGAGGGCTTTCTCGTTTTAATTTTTCCAAACTGTTTCGATATTTAATACCAGATACTTTCAAAATGTCTGAAATGTATTACTGCAGACGTTGTTCATGCACTTTGGAATTACGCGTTACGGACAATTTTGGGACGATTGAAGTTCATTTCCGTAACGGAGCAATTTTATTGGTTTCTTATAAAGGAATAGCATTTGTCCCTTGTTGCTTCTCTATTTAAGTGACCGATAATGTGGATTAAGCCATACTTTTTTTTTTTAAATTGAGGACGAGTAAGCTGCTAAGCCAAAATTCAACTTCATCAATAATTCTGATGCAATACAATTAGACATATATCCATGTTATTTTTTCCCAATATGCATGTAATTTCTATATTTACTGGAAAACTATGTATTATGCTTTGATCGTTTCTTGTTCTTGTTGTTTCAAACTCATGACATAATATTCACAAATTAGCAGCCTAATTTGTCAACTACAATACACCTTACGAGCGTAATTTTGTTTTTAACAAAAACGATTAGTTGTTAAGCTTTAACTATATTTCTTTGTTTTATCCTGATCATGAGGAAAGAGCAGCAAAAACGAGAAATGGAACTGTGAATTGGTGAAAAGTAATTCACGGTCTACGTAGTGGTCTGACGTCACGGGAATGGATTATGGAAGATAAATAGCTGGTTGCTTGTTTTGATTATTTGCACTTTATGAGCATAAATTAAATATAACCATAATGGAAAGACTTAGATATGAACTTAAGGGAAATGTAAATGAGTAAAGATTTTATGGTGCCAATAACCAAGAGTTTTTTTCCATGTAATTTGTATTGATGTTGAAGCATATCTGACGGAATCAATTATTAGACGAATTCGACAGTCTGGTTTTATACAATTTCAATAACCCTTAACACTTATGAAAAGAATCATTCGAGAAGGCGACAAGGCTTAGTATAGACGTTTTGTTTATTATGCAACCAGGTTATCACTGTACATGTAATTTGATATTTGTACATACCAAATTTAGATTGCAAGGAAACGAAAGTAAAAAGATGGATGTTTGACAGGGTTAATTATTTGTCATTACACACACATACACATACACCTTGTATAAACTTCAGAAAAAAAGATGGTAGATGTTTCTTTTTTATGTGGAACCTGACTTATATACACCAAATGATAATATAGATGGATCACCAAAATATAGTTCAGAATGATAGATAAATAGATAAACAAGTGCAGCACAGTAACAATAAACAATATTAACAGTTTTGAAAATGAATTTGATATACCTGTAAATGTTTATGAAAATAGTTGTACTATGCTTTTAAAGTAATCGAAATAGAGAGACTACGACATGTACTGGACGCGCAATAATTGGAAATACTGTTCAAGACCATTGTCACTTGACAGGCAATATAGCGGTCCAGCACTCAACGAATGCAGTGTGAATTGTACATATCCAAATTTATCCCACTGTACATCCATAACCTATCTGGCTCAGAAGCACTTATTTATCGAGGCATCGAATAAATATAATGCAGATGAATAAGCAAAATGCATACCAGACAAAGATGCCCCAAAAAGTGTTACCATTATGTTTTCTTCTCCTTCGTAACCTTGTTGACCTAGAATTAGTAGCTATAACAAATTTTTAACATTGTCTGATATCATTGCACTGGACTGAGTAATATATGTTTTGTTTTGAACATGAATACTAACGATGCAGATGACATATGACCTAGATGTTCCCTCATCTGTTTGGATATTACTGTCTTACAGAAAGAAGTATGTTCAGCCTATTTCCTCTTTTTTGCCTGATATAGAATTCGTTTCATCAGGTGGTGGTGTTCTCTAATTCTCAGCAGTCTCTCCCACATAGTTGCAGTTACGTTTGTAAACAGCTAACGTGACAGTTGATGTAGGTGTCCCACAACCTTGGCGCACATATGTTATGTTTTTCTTACTTATTGATCAGGTGCTTGTTTTTGCCCTTGGTGTCTCACCGGCCATGCTGTGGTAGAATTTGACATTGATGCAGATCCAAATTGAATTATTTAAAATCTCTCTTGTTATTCGATTTGAAAGCATCTTTTTCAGACAGAGGTATCTTGCATTCAGACAGAAAACTTCTCATCTGGAAATAAACTTTACATTTTATACTAATTTCGCTCACCCTTGTTCGGAGTTAGCGCGAGCTTTAAAACCTGTCTTGAAACAAAGTGGTGAACATCCTTTACGATGGTAAACAGATAGAGGCACCAAATTTCTGAACAAAGTTTCCAAAAAGAATTGTAAAATTTCAAATTTTATTTATCAGCACTGAAAATCCCGAAACAAAATCTACACAATTGTTGAACGTTTCAAAGAACTTTGAAAGATTGTATATGGAAATATTTTACACACCAGCATACTCTCCAATGTATTGAAGTGCTACAACCTAATCGAAGCTTATAATCAATTTCCTTCCTTACAACGGATGTGCTCCAATAGAAGTTACACCTCAAACCGAAGTGATTGTGTTTGATAGAATGTTTGGAATGTTAAAGGCAAGAGAAAGAAATCACCGTTAAATACCGGACATTGGGTTCACAATGGAAAAACACACTTTTGACAAAGATTATCTACCCAAATGGATGACAGAACTGCTTCGTGTCCCAGGACAAGTGCGTGAACTCGATCCTCTTCTATATAAATTAGAAAGTATGAGCTGAGAAGTGTTTAAAGGTACTTTCTACTGAGTTGCAAAGAGTGACTTATAATGAAGACGACATGTACGACATCGAAATCATTCTCAATTGAAAAACACGTACGATGGGAAAAAGTGGACTCCTAGAAGTGAAAGTTCGTTGGAAAGAATATCCACTCAGTTTCGATTCTTGGATCGAAGTTTCACAACTTATTGACTATGAAAAGAACTAAATGTAACAAACATGCTGTTAAACACAGCTACATCTCCTTTTCAGAGTTTATCTCTCCAAAAGCAGCAAATTCCTTCCAGATCCTTTGTGGTGTATTTTGGTACTGGAGCAACGATTGTAAATTTGAGTTTGCAACAAAGAGAAAAATAGCCGTGGACTATTTTACTCAGCAGATGTGTCGATTGTCTTCTTCCCAGTCGCTCGTTGAAATATGCTGAGAGTTACAACATTGATAGCCATGCCAACGACATGCACAGTCACGACAGTCATCCCCTTGAACGGTCCTCGGTAAATAATCCTTTTACAACAAATGACTCCACGGAGTTCAGAACCAATGAAATACCAACTGTATTTAACATTACCATGCGACAGTTCTGTGAATGTGTTTCCCAACAACACCTTTATGTTATTTGACGGCCAAGTTATCTTAGACCATAAATTTGGGCAACGAAGCTCACTGGGAAGTAGCTCCGCTAGAAATCATTAATCCTTCTCAACTCATAAACATCACCGAGGGTCAAACACTTTCATCATAATCGAAAATATCGTCAGCAAACAAGCCCAAGAACAGTTGGATAAATATGATCCTGTTCATCATGAATCCAAAACGACATCGCCAGAAAATCCTCAGCTGAACATTGATACCGTGAGAATTCATACAGGAAATTATTTTAATATTCGATATCTCGTCGATACGATTTCAGTTATTTTCTGCCATAACTTTGGCAAAGGCACTGGATAAAACTCTGAGAAGTGTACTGATCGAGTACCATGACATTTCTCATCATGTTAAAATGGATCGTTCCGAAGATGGATCAATTTGTTTGCTATTGCGAATAGAAACACGTATCTCGTTCCTATACAAAAAAAAAGATTTTCTCATTTACCAAAGGGCATATGTTAAAACCGTGACACTAGACTGCAGACGAAAACGTTAGCATAAACTTTCGACAACTTCCAAACAGAAACTGACAGGATCGTTCAAAAACATTGCTTGATAAAGCATGTTTTTATACTTGTTAATAATATCTGGACACTAATTAACAGTGAACTTACAAGATATGATTTTGCATTTAACATAAATGGATCAACGAAAACACTTATAGGCCTGCATGAGGCAACAACCAATAACGGCATCCCTCCTGAAAGCTAAATTGCCAGGTTGTCGGGCGATTCCACTATTTTATATTGTTACGTCTAGTGGCTTAAATGTAAGTACCAAGACAAGGTAAACCCAACAAGCATTCAATTTTCCAAAAGATTAATTTATTTAAATAAAATATATGAACAACCAAAGTGAAAGAATTAGAAATAACTTACAGTGTACAAAATCCTAGACTATCTGAAATTGTACTATCAATTTCAACAAATCCGGAAACTGTCCAAAGGTATTCAGAGTGAAAGTTCTAATGTGTTTATGTGCTACCGTGCTAGCAACACTGAAAAATCAGTTCTAAATTCAGATATTTTACTTAAAGATAATTCCATGAACGTAGAATATCACTGAAGTCCTTGAAAATTTCACTAAATGATATAATTAATTAAATATTCAAGTCCGTAAATAAACTTATTTATCCAATATGTACTAACTGTTTAACTAAAAGATTTTCCACTCTGCTAAATCCAAGGAACAAATATAAATAAATCAATATTCCTTCCCAACGATACTTACAAAACCAGCATAGACCTGGTGCGTATTCTTATCATAAAGCCTCTATATACTCATCAAATCAATATAATCTGATTCACTAAAAATGTCTGGAACAATCAAATCATATTATTTCAAAATAACTCAAACAGTCATGTTCTAATCTTCTCAGACTATTGAACCAATCAACAATTAGGCCATGCACGATAGCCATACATGGCAAATGCACTCCTACTTTCATGTGATGTTTAAGTAACTTCCATTCTTATTATTGCGCGGCGTATCTGACCTAAACAGTTTTTGACTTGACCTTAATGATCGACCTTGGTTTAAGAATGAGATCCTACAACGTTGTGTACATGTACTTGACAAGAATTAAAATATAAATGTCATAAACCCAAATGATTTAAATAAAACTATATTGTAAATGAAATAGATAATACAGATATCTGTAACAATATCCTATACTGACGTTTGAGAGAAACCTGTAATATTCTTAAATGTACCGCTTTTAGAAATACGCCACAGATTCACCGACCCAATGGAAGGTTAGTTTGTGAACTGAATTATTTCAGGGTGCCACGATGGTTGAGATTACAGTTATACGCAACAGAAAGCCTGCGCTGCCCATTTACAGCAAGCAGGTTGTACATTGATATAGACTTTAAAAGGTTTCATACACTTTTCTTTGACTTTATCATTTTCTCTCACATGACCCTTATTCAGATTATTACAATAGTATTAGAAGCAATGCCGAATTTAGACAGTGAGGACCCTAAGCTATGGAAAACTTTAGAGGCCCTATTTGGTATAAAATAAATTTGAGAGGCCCCTCCAGACTATGAGTTCAGACTGTGAGGTATTAAGCTGTAGCTTGTTTAGCTTATGCATAAATCCGGCACTGATTAGAAGGTTTCTTTTTCATTATTTTTTAAGATCTCGAAGTCTTAACCATGTCAGTTTACATCCAATCACTTCCAGGGTTCATAGTGTTATGATACAGTGGATAAATGTGACGTCGTGTCAATGATATCATAATGTAAAGATCGTATTGTTTTGAGCTGCGCAGCAAGTGATGATTTTATAAAAGTGTCATACCTTAATCCACATACACAGTTTTACTAATGATATGAAAACGTAACATTTTAAATATTTCCATAACTGATCTTTACTGCATTTTGAGTGAATACTTGTTAATTTGCACCATTACTGATTCGGTTCAACTTACGGGCTGATTCGGACTATGTGAAATATTATAATTTAAAAAAGAAAACAATTTAAAACAATGGAACGCGTATAACTGTTTTAGTTTAGTAGTTATTCCTGCTTTTCAGCTGGAAAATTTACGTAAAATAGTTCTTACACAAAGATCTAATGGTTGTTCCACCATGTTCATTTTTGTGTCATATGTTACTGCACAGACACTATTTTCACGATTGTCGGTATTAGTAACTGTATGATTTCTCAATAATAAAAAAAACCCCCATAACTACATGTATTTCAGTTTCGCACAAAGGTAAATGAGTTGCTTTAAATTTTTTTTTTTTTTTTAAATTGGCAATGCAAGATAAAGATTCTTACATAAATACAATTTGTATACAGGGCTGCGTCATTATCTCACATAAAATTGGAATTTTGTTTCGTTAAATGCAGTTTTGGACTGTTAATAATACCTGGAAAAACGAGAAATAGCATCAACTTAAACAGCTCTTAATCTCACGTTTAAGCCTGTGACTGAGACTAAACTTCAAATATTTTATATGGTCCGAATCAGCTCACAATATGTTCCAAATTAACCTGGTCCAAATCAACCAGCACCCTTTAGAGTGATCATGTCTGACATTTTAAGAATCTACTCAACTTCTATATTTTAGAGGTCCCAATACAAATTGTGGTAATACACATGATGATGATGATGGTGGTGGTAGTGACGAAGATAACGACGATGACAACAACGACTATAATAATAATAATTATTTTTCTTTAAATTTAATATCGCAAGTCACATATGCAAACAAAATTCAAAGTTCGTCATCTAAATTAAATCAAATAATTTGTAAATAACAAAAATGCCATATTAGGTTTTTGCAATATTCCTCAGTGAAGCACAATTTTACATCAGACTGAGAAAGTTCTGGTGTCTGTTAACCCAACACTAAGATCTGTTTCCTTTTTAACGTTTTGTCAATGTTGTTTAATAGTTATTATTTTGAAGTATTTTCACACTTTTAACTATTTTTTAGTTTATGCTAATTTAGTTTGCTTTTTAATCTTCTAATTTCTTAGCTACCATACACACCATCCTATCTTTTGTTCTTTGTGTGGGGGTGGTGGGGTAATCTTCGCTAGACAAGGTTCCGATAACCCTATGTAGATAGGGTTATCGGAACCTTGGCTAGTGCAGATGGGGGTGGGGTGGGTGGGGTTCATGTCAAATTAAGAAACGAAACTGTTAGTAAGGGCAAACCTTCGTGTAAGAAATTAGTGTTGTCCCTAGTTCTATGTTGCATTTACTTCGTGCTCCTAAATTTGATTGGTCAAGTCTGCAAATTCTACCCAACCAGAGAATTTATAACTTGAGCAAGTCAGAAATGTGCACGGCACATTCCCCGGATATGACTCTTGCATCACATGTTGAACAAGCTGCGTAATGAACTATGTTGAAAATGTATTCTCCTGGATAACAGTTATTTCACGATGTGTTGTACAGTTGAAAATACCTAAAAATGAAGCTTGTTAGTCGAGACATCGATAAAAATGATTCGGGGTAATTTATTTAATTCGTTTATTTGCCTAATCGAAACATAAATGCAGCGGGCAATCATGAATCCAAAGGCAAAGGTGGCTGTCGCCAGTTTCATGTTTAAAAAAGCAAGAAGCTGAATGAAAAAATTCATACCGAGTGACAAAATTACTTACGATTACTTCTTTGATCCGTTTGGTTTTTTTCCCCCTTCAAGCTTAACCACAGGGGCTCGTATCATTGCTTACAATTGACGTGTCATATATGTACTATATAATAACTACAATGGAGGACACTGCTCTCATTTCTCGCGCAGCCTATTTAAGAATAAACGCTGATATTTCAAGCTACATTTCGCATAGCGTAATAAATTTGGTACCGATGTTTAGCTCAGGCATTCGACTTTGTATGCGTATCCGAAATTTGGCTTACTATCATACCTTTAAGGAATGCCAGACCATTTTCCACCATGATCGCGCCCGCTTAATATGCAAGTGAAATCCCGCTGAATGGAATACTGTCCTCTCATTGGTTAAAAGAAAATGACGTCCTGCATTGGTTTATAACTTATTTTCAGCTGGCCAATGAGAAGGGAGTATTCGATTCAGCGCGGTCTTGCATATTAAGCTGGCGCGATCATGGCCATGTCAAGCAGTAGCATGGGAAAATGATCTGGCATTTCTTAAAGGTATGATAGTAAACCAAACTTTGGATGCACATACAAAGTCGAATGCCTGAGCTAAACATCGATACCAAATTTATTACGCTATGCAAAATGTAGCTTAAAATATTAGCATTTATTCTTAAATAGGTCGCACGAGAAATGAGAGAAGTGTCCTCCCTTGATGTTATTATATAGTACATGTATGACAGGTCAATTGTAAGCGAAGATACGAGCCCCTGTGAGCTTAACACGAAACTTGCATCAGCCACGTATGCCAGAATAATTTTGGAATTGGTTCAGTCCAACTTGAAATCAACTTTTCTTTATTTTATTGGCTAACATTAATACACAATTCAGTACTGGTGGATGGGGGTAGTTACTCGGATCGTGAAGAAATCTCTACAAATTATGGTAATGGTGATGTCCCATTTCCTTTAATTAACCTAAGAGTCCTCCAGGGCTCAAGCTAGACTTGAATTTTAGGGAGAAGTGACTTCTCATTCAGAACAGAACAGGGAGAAGTGAGAACTTAACAGGAAGAAGTGGATGCAAAGCAAGAAACCCAATATATATATATATATATATATATATATATATATATATATATATATATTATGTATGTATGTATGTGTGTGTGTGTTCTCTTATTTGAATTATGCCCTCTATATTCCAGTATTCATATTTGCATTTAGCATTGGATTTAAGCAATACTTTATTTTCAAGTAGAAAATTTTCTGCGTTATTTTGGCCATATGACTTGAAAAGAGAATAATAGAAACTACACTGTAACAAATTTTAACTGAGTAACCAGATTACATTATTGTAAATGTAAGTTAGTAAAACTGCTTAATCACCTACCCTTAATCAATTTTTTAAAATACTTTCTATAAGTTCACAATAATGGCACTTTGAAAGATTTCTGCAAGCGTTTGAAACAACCCCTGTACCATGCACTGTACATGAGGGCAAATGCACACGTGTCTTCAAATCATACTGTTTACCCTAATTTCTTTATTGTGAATAAAACATTACCCTAACTATTCATACATAACACTAAAATGCATAAAATTACAGACATTGCTCCTTTATAGCCGGTATATGAACTACACCCTTCTTTCCAACCAAATTAACACAGACATGTGAGTGCATCAATTTTTAGGAGAGATTTTTGTAATGTTACCGCTTCATTTCAACAGTCCATTGATAGGATTGCAAATTTATGGTTTATTTATTTGTGTACATACTTGTAGTAATTTTAGGCATTGGTTAAATAGAAAAAGCTGCGCAGCTTTTTTCAGTATTTCACAAATACGAGTCAAGTCAGAAAATAACTTTGACTATACAGCGCTTCTCGTAAATTCCACAACATAGCATTGTCCCATACGTTTCTGACCTACATAATTTTAAAGTTAAATCTCAAATAACATAATACCTAGGCTTTGCTTTCAATGAATTGTATTTTTTTCTGAATATATTTGCACAATGATTTATGAAAACAGACACTTTTTCATCTAATAAACTTTAAACTGGTACTTCCACACGAAGCAATGTATTTCCCTGCTACTGGTTTACTTACAGTTTCAAACTAATTTTATGACGAAATAGTGTCCAAGAGGCAGTTAAAATATCCAGATCACCGATTCTGTTCTTAAAACAAATTGCTATTTACATAGTTCAAGTTTCAAAACACAAGTTTGTATGTATTTATCATTAACGATAACATGCAGAAATCACAGGGGCTCGCATCATTGTTTACAATTTACCTGTCATACATGTACTATATGTAGTTATTATATAGTACATGTATGACAGGTAAATTATAAGCAACGATACGAGCCCCTGTGGCGGAAATTGAGCAGTGATAGTTGCTAACTGACTCAGGGGGAAGGGGTTAATGGTCAATCAGTTATCAAAACACATGCCTGTGAATGTGCAAGAGTTTGTTTTGTCAATGTAATTGATAACAAAAGTAGGCTTAGCTACTGATGGCTTGATGAATACATTTCACTACAACATAGCAATAGAGCTAACCTGGCTAAGGCGAGGGGTCATCTCAAGAAGATATGGTTGGTCAAAGTATCTCGAAAAAAATCACAGGCCGAAGTCATTTTCGCTTACCTAACAGAAGAAGGCGAAGTTTACATATTTTAGGCGACTTTGTCGCTCACTTCGCCTGGTAGCGTGAACCCTGGTCCTCTAACATTTAGTAGTGCATGTGTGAAAGAACGAGTCCTCTAACATTTAGTAGTACGTGTGGGAAAGGACAACTTATAATTAAAAAATAGTCCTTACTATTTTGGCCACAGACTTTGATGCACTGTTCGGCAATATGAAATCTGTCTGGACTGAAAAGAAATATCACTGACACTTATGAATAATCGATTTAGTGGCAAAAACTTGAAGTATATTTAGGACTGTTAGGGCATTAACTGATTTCTCTTGCTGCTTAGGTTCCAGAATAGTGGTATGCATTTATGTATATTTTCTTATAAATTTGGACATTTTTAATCTGAAAATGCAGGAATCTGAGAGAATAAACATCTGGACACATGTTTATGACATTAACCAGCATGTGGATTGAACAATGACTTGTTTTAGAATTACCTAAATTTTATTTCAATACATTAAGAGGAGGTAATAATCAGAAGCAAACATAGTATGTCTTGAGCTGCCAACCTTTTTGAATTGATCAATTCATATTTCTGAGTAACAAATATTTACCGTAAGAAGCCTCAATTCAGGAGACCGATTTGGTCATTTCAGCCATATGGAAATGACTGGTGCATAGGTGACGTTATCCCACAGATACCTAGCACAATGTTGGTCACAAGTATATATATATATATATATATATATATATATATATATATATATATATGATTTTCAATCAGATAAAAGCCAAATAGCTTAATGTTTAGTCTGGTAATTGATATATTCAGTTTCTTTAACTGACTGAAATAGTGTCACTTCAGGATGATACTGATATGAATTTCATCCTTTAAGAAAGCTCTATCCAAGATAATACATACTGTGTATTTCAGGAATGTTTTGGCAGTCTCTTGGCTATTAACAGTACCGACCACAACTATAGTTTCAGTTTGGAAAGTTTGATAGCCAGGACATTGCGTTTGATTTAAAGGTGGAGGGTGAGTTGCCAAAGAAGGCAGGGGGTCTGGGTGACCTGTCCTAATGGGAATACAAGTTTTTCTTTTAAGTAGCCAGGCTTAAGTAAAATGTGGCCAGATAAGTCACCTTGCTCATGGCTGATATAGAAAGCCCTGATAACCACTGGGTTGCAGGTATGTTTTTAATATGAATGTCAGTCACTGGACTGGGTTGACTTGAAGAAGACCAATATGGCAGCTACCAATTCATGGTATTGTGATGTTTGCCACATGCAGTGTATGCAAGGTGTTACGTGTAGGCTCATACAAAAGTAACAAAAGAAAAGAGTGAAGCCAACAAGCTTTGTAAGTTTTAACAAAATAATTTATTTCCCTAGAAAACAAGGTAAAAATATGAAATAGGACTTATGGTTTGTGAATATAATCCAAAAATTAATCCTAGAATTCAAAAATATAAGTCCTGTCACTAAACAGTTCTAATTGAATCCAGGTTCGAATCTCGAAGTTCCAATATGGAAGGCGATGAGGTTATTGTACATATGGCAACAGTTCCTCGTTAAATCACAATTTACACCACTCCCTCAATAACTCGTGCACAACGGAGTCCAAAAACATCGACCGCGTTATAAGCGAGGGCGCGAGTTATTGAGGGACCTATAACAAACAACAAAACTAACAAAGGGATCGATGTAGAGGCAAAAGGGGGGTGGAGTGGGTTGGCATGTTACAGTGTTGAATACTCAATCAATAATCGTGCAAAGATTAACTGTGAATAAATATCTCTTCATAGCTGTGTACCTTGTTTACTTTTTTCCTCACAGAGTAACATTAATTTCAGGATAACTTACAGTATATTGAGGAGATCATCAAAACATTATTCCACATGGTTTCCGTTCGCTTAACACATGTACAACTTCACACATTGTGTACTATGTCACTAATTTTTGTGTTGGATACATTCTAGTTTTATTGTTTGATCGAAAGTAGACTTTTTTTATACATTTCGAGAAAACAATGTCGATTGAATGAAAGGTAGATTTGATTGCGGAAGAAGTAAAATAAAAAAAATAAATAAATTCACAAGGGTTAACCATTACCAACATGAATTTAATGGGTCTACAAATTTAAAACAACGATTAGAACACGATAATACTTGCAGTTTGTGACACGTTTGACAAATATCACTTCACATTTTTAAAAAATCTGTTAATTTTTTTTGTGTTACTCTTTGATTTCTCTTCCGCCTCTGTCTATTTTCACGGATGATTATCTCTCTGAGCTGGTATGGATAATTACATGAAGCTTCCTGATTCACTGAGCGTATCTCTCCCGACAATGAATTTTGTTTAATTCCAAGTTGGCGCTGGAATCTCTAGAGCCATCCATGGCTTGCCGTAAAATGAGATTAATTCTCCATAATTTTTGCCATTTTTTCTGCTTGGGCCTTGAGAATTGTTCCAGAGATGGGAACACCTTGTTCACGTTGCTGTGTGAACCATGCGTACACAGCATCATCTAATTTGGTATCGTTTGCAGTCGTGCTCGTTTTCATTTGATCGCATCATCTGAATCAACATCATGTAAGTAATCCCGAAGTTTCTGCTCATCCTTAAGCCATCCTCTAAATGTCAACTCAGCAATTTTTAGTTCATTGCAAACGTCGGATCTCATTTCGCCATTATGAACCATATCTATGATGCACAGCTTTTCAGTCATTGAGTACACCTTTTGCTTACTTCCTTTGCTCTCCATGATCACATTTACAAATGATTAGGATACATTACTGATATTGTATACTTTAATGATGCTAAGTACATAAAAATGTGAAACCATTTTCGATTGGTCAAATAAAATGAATTTTGAGAACGGTAATGACCACAAGAACTTATGCTACAGTTGGCATGCCTTTGAATTTTTTTTTATTGTACTTCCCTTGCTTGATTTAATACAGAAGACATATTCAAAGTGATAAAACAACACAGGGCTCTTTTAATTGATTTTTTTAATGCAACAAACACTTCCCCAAGTTGTTGATTAAAACAAAGCCGGCATGTAAGTAGGTTCTCACAGAAGTACTCACGAGTTTCGATGTGACGGTCAATTGACTCTTTTCATGTTTCATAGAAGAGAATATGTTGCGATTATAGTGTTTACAATGAAGCAAAATTAAAGGATTAGAACGTGAATTTCACATAGCAAGACATTTAATTGTTGTTTATTTCATTCTCTGTTGCCACCTGTTAGTATTTATCAGAATTTTTCATTGATCGCTGTTTCACCAGACTGTTTATTTACAGTGTACTGACAAATATTTCTCTCAAAAAAATTAACATAATGTGTGATATCTTATTAGAGCTTGCAAATTTCACAATATGGATTCTATCTTTACGGGCTATAATCACCATTTTCGATGATAAAATGAGCTATGTATCAAGGTCCAATTTACCAATTCTTATAGCGATTTTTTTAACGTTCAGCACATTTTAAAATATATTTTCTTTGGAAAAAAATCAGGAGCCATGCCGGACACTGCTTATAAGCGGGTTCGCGAGTTATCGAGGGAGTGGTGTATAATGTTCCCGTTTAGAATTCCAGAATAAATTTCCACTAAATGTCTTTGTCCCAGAATTTTTTATAAAGAAGAGCACTTGTGTGTTTTCTAGAGAATATAAATTATTAAATCCACAAAATAAAAGAAGTCAACTGGCATCAACATAAACACCTTTAGCTCTAAAGGTGAAGAATACGACTCAATAAATCTACTAGAAAATGGCTGTTTTAACTCACGATTTTAAATCTCATGGTGGCTCACATGATGGGGCTACGTGATCACTAATTTGAACAGTGCAGTAAAAAATGCCATTTAGCACGTAGCTTAGAATAGTCCTATCTAAAAATCAGCTTCTCATGCTGGAAATAAATAAAAAAGAAAGGCTGTTTACAACTTAGCTAACATGTGGGCCGAAGATGACCTTCATAATAACCAGTCATTTTCGCTTAGTGTTTACAAACGTCTCAACCAAGGTGAGCTAAAAATAGTGATAAAGTAATACTTTGCGTTCTAATTAGGTCAAAACAAAAGACTGAATTTTCCGAAAATAGTTAAATCCCGTGAAAATTATCATCACAATAAAATGTAATGAAACAAAAATAAAGTAAAAAAGAACTTTAAAACTAATACACAAGTCATTAAATTACATGTATATAACAAAGGTAAAATATAATAAATGTAATATGTAATGCATGTTGCATATTTTAATTAGTTTTCATACAACTTTATTACAATGCAATACCTCACTTCTGTCTCAGTGCTGTGGTCTGTTGCATGTAAAATGCAATATAAAATTGCCTATTTTAGCTCTTATAAATGCCATTTCCGCAAAACAAATTGTACCTGCACATTTAGTTACATATTTTGTTAATAATTTGTAACTTTTCACTTATGAAATGCTGTCGGTGCTATTTGTCTGTACCACACCCACCATATAAAGTTTGTTTTTATTACAAATTGCCCTTATCGACAGTTAATATTTTCTTGTATTCATTTTTCACATTGATTTACTGTCTAAAATTGTTTCAGAAATATGGTCTTTTCATTTGGATAGTCTCTCAGTCAAGGTCGTCACGATATATAATCAAATCCATATATTTGCATTTTGTTCCCCAGAAAATTTTTATAGCATTTGTATAAGCACGCAGTAGAGTAATAAATGTTTTATAAAATGCACATTATCATCATAAAAGTGAAAATATTTACTATTAGTTGAATGTAAAAGAAGCAAATATATTTACATAGTATTCTTAATTTCACTAAGTTTTAACATGATTTAATGTGAAAACTCATTTATTTTTTAATTTAAACAGATTATATCCTTTGTTACTTCACTTCCCATATATTTTCACTGCCAGATTAAAATTGAAGTCTTCTAATCCAAAGTCCTTTCATGGTAATTGTCACAAGGTAAATGAGCACCCTCTGTGACTGCCTTTTTCTTAACCTCTGGAGTTTCTCTGTCATTGAAAATGACCTTTCCTGGTCTGAAGAAAAAAAATTGTAAAATGACGATTTTTTTTAAGGTATTATGAATATTTAATTTATGTGACTGACCTTTGTCCATGATTGAGGGTAGGACTTTGGGTCTACCTGACTAATATCTTTTGTTTTGTGAGCAACATTTTAGCTAGCTATTTTTTTTTCTCTGATTGCTGATTATATTTTAAGATTATTATTATTTGTAGATAAACACATTTACTTGGATTTGAGTTCAGGACATTGGTTTTCCCCTATGGAATTCCTATTGCATCTGATGTTTGCCATGTTCTTTACTAAAGTTTTGGTAATAGACCTGATCTTGTTCATAATGTAGAATGTTCTGGAAATGAACTTTTGACCCTCATTCTGGTCCAGTTATTGTGTTTTAGGCTTTTATATTACAGTTGTTTATATTAGAATGACTCATTCCTATCTAAACATGTATCACTGTGATACATCAAGACTGCTAGCACATCAACACTGTTCCAGGCTTATTGTTATATGAACACATTCAAGATTGTTAATTCACTCAGAACACCACTGGAATTCATTTGGCATACCCAATATTGTAGGACTTTGTGACAAAACAGTTAGAACTATTCTGGATTTAATTCACAGTACTAGAAGTTCTTTTTAAATTTTCACTTTGTATTGTAGGGAAATAAATTGTTTGTTGGTTTTTACTTTTTTTTTGTTACTTAGTTTAAGACCATGGGTTCATAACAAATGGATATACAAAAATATTTAAATGAATTATCAACAACCCTCGAAAATGTAGCCATGAGTAACTCGCACTTAGTTACGACTTAGTGGGATTTTCGAGGTTGATTATCAAGAATGAATTCTTCAAGAGTCAAGACAATGATTTGTTTTTCTTTATTTCCTTTCCATTTAGGACATGTATCGGTGTGTTTATAATGGTTAATTCCTTCTATAAATGAATGTAAAAAAAATTCATATATTATTCAGTAGTTTAGATGTTGTTAGCACTATGTAGAGATTCCCTTACACCAGTATATGTCAGTTTTTACTGGTAAAATTTGTCCCTGTACCAGAAAAAATGAGCATGTCAGTATTACTGGACCAACAAACTGTAAAATGCGTTTTAAGTTTTGAAAGTTTTTACTGTCTCACCATCAGAGTCTCTCAGAAGCCTATCCATTCTTTTCATGAAATTGTTGTCCCACATCCCTGCAAACTTTGATTTGTGATTGACAACAGCAACAGGGCACCAGAAGAGTCGGTTTATCTCCTTGATGGATTCAGGTATCGTAATGGTATTTACATGTGGTATAATTCTGCCTCCCTAGTCTGTTAAAATAGACAACATACTGTTAGGGCTGGAGTTTCCATGGTTTTCAAATTACTGAAACATAGCATTGGCTTGCAGCTATAGCTTAACAAGTGATGGAGCTTAGAAACCAGGTTCATCATGTGTAGTTGCTGTAGAAACAATACTTGAAACCATCAATGAAAAGCCAACTCTCCTTCTTGTGATATTTTGTGTGACTTACTGCTGGTGTGTGCAAAGCTGTAAAAATAAAACCATCCTTATTCCTGCTTCATAGATGATAATCCAAGTTTTTAGTTTTTTTATTATTTAAAACAATAATCACACATATGTTTGCCGAGGGACCATCTTAGTTTGGATTTTGCTGCTTTTTATTTATGGATGACCACAAGTTGTGTGACCTTATGAGCCATACTGAAGTTGAAGGCTCTCACACAAACCAAGCCACTAAAATTAAACATTTCTTGCAGTGCATGTAAACACCTTAACAATTTACTTTATAAGTGAGCTCTGAACCAGAATCGTTGTTTGTGGCAGCTGTTGTGTCGATTAAGCTGATGACTGACAGTGACAATTATGGAATGGGATTGCATTGTCTGAGTTTCTTCTGACCCTTCCCACCTCATTTTAGATATTTTGACCTTTATATTGTGGTGTGGATCAGAGCCTACTGGCTATCTAAAAGTTGGAATTCACTGCCACCTAGAGAAGGCTAGATTTATCAAGCATATGGCACTTGTCAACAATGTTTTGGCAGAAATATGTATACCAGTAACAGACATAAAGGATAGTAGGAAACATGAAAGCACATTTGACTAATGCATTGCATATTGGCTGGTTCTAAATCATTACAAGCTGAAATGATAGCATTTCGGGACCGCCACAGTAAAATGCCCTGGGGTGATAGCATTTCGGGACCACCACAGTAAAATGCCCTGGGGAGAATGCTGATCTTGAACAGGGTATTAGAAGAAGCATGGAGAAGATTAGATTAAGTGGTGAACTTAGTGGTGTACCTAGTGTAATCATATTACAGTGTTCTTACAATATCATTTTATTTTCAGGTCAATGTCCCTTATTCCAGAAGAAGCAGAGGATATGTGGCATGCCTATAATCTAATAACCATAGGTGACACTTTACGATCCACAACAATAAGGTTTGTTTTGAGTTTTCGTGAATTACCTTTCTAACCAAATTTTGGATTTTTAAATTTTTTAGTAATTCCACCAATGATATATTTTAAGAAAAACAATAAAACATAGAAATGTATACCTGTAATTTATCTTCGTTTCCATTGAGCAGACGTATTAGTGTTGTGGACAAAAAGCTTCAGTTTATAACTGCTGAATTTGTTTTCTCCGATGTTTATACTGTTTGTATCTTGCGGCAGGATTTGTGTGCCTTTTGAATGGCATCGTAATGTAGGGGTTGAAATTAATTTTTTTACAGATCCACAGGATCAGCATAATTTTTCTAGCTCAACTCTTCATAGAACAGAAATATTGTGGAATGGCCTGTTGTTTGTTGGTCTTTTAGCACAAGTTTGTTACTACTAATTCTCTTATATTAGATGGATAATTAATGCAGTGAAACTTAGCACACACATTCATCCTTAGGTTTATTTGGTCTTAAATGAAGATGATCCTGCTGCTGAAGCATACAGTACGGCCACCACAATGGCCATCTTGAAAATGTTATTTATATTTCTCTTGCATGGATGGACTTCATGTGTCCTAAGACGAAAATGGTTCCAGTCTGATGTCCAATATTGCTCTGCTTCCAGAAAGAAAAGCCATATCAGTGTGGTGTTTTCACGTATGATATCTAGTCAGTTCTAAATGGAAAATGGTGGTGCTCAGATATCCAATATGGCTTCCACAGCGCCCATCTAGTAAACCTTGTTTATTCCTACTTCTTTTGAATGGATGGTCGTATCAACATGGGGTTTTGATTAAAAGACTTCTTATGATCTCTAGTTAGTTCTAAATGAATACTGTGCTGATCTGACATTCAGTATGGCTGCCACAGTAGCCATCTTCAGATGTTGTTATAGCTATTCCAGCTAATGGAAAGTGATCTTGACATGGGGTTTTCACCAGAAGAATAGATACAATGTCAGGGGTAGGAAAAAAATTTAAAATTCCTGGTTGGCACTCAGCAACCAGCTTTGAAAATCTGGTTGCCTGGCAGATTTTTTTTGGTTGCCCAGTAAATTTTGCCTCCAAGATTTTTGTTGTAATCAACATTTTTCACCAGATTTTTCATTTGCCAGCCTATAAGATGATACTTTTGAGCAGAAAATCTTAGCTTTGTCGAATACTCCGAATCGACTTAAATATGGATTTTGTCATTCATTTGCTTTATTGTCTGTCTCTTAATTTTTCTATGGAAACAATTCTTAGAAAGTGTGAAAAATAATGTGTAAAAAGTATTTCATTTTGAGGAAGTGATCATGTATGAAAAGATATAGGACCCCACATTGTGAAGGATTGTAAACAATTACATGATCGTCAGTATTAAAAGTTAACATACATCAGATGTAATTGTGCTAAAGCAGCAAGCATTCATAATATATGTTGTTTGTAATATACATTGTTTAAATGTGATATATGTATGTTAGAATTGACAAGTTAGAAGATTAATAACATGACAAAGACAGATATTCCATCACAGTTTTCTTAATGCACATCATGATGAAATAAAAATTATAAAAGAGAGTGAGAGAGAGTGAGATGTCTTTATGATTGTACGGTAATCTGTATTGTTCACTTACTGGATGACTGTGATCTTACTCATGTACAAAAGTGTATTACCAAATTCCATTATCAAATAATACCACAAAGTAAGCAGTTCCTTCTAGTTTAGTTATCACTTTTAAACTTGGCAACAGGACTGATGGTAATTTAAAGTAACATATAGCATGAGCAAAGATCAAAAACAATTGTTGCCTAAGTACAGGAAGAATACATGCACTTAAAAAAAATAATCTTACTTGATGGAATGGAGAGATTGTTATGAAAATTAGACGGCATGCGAAATGGTCATTTTTGTGATTTAACCTAAATGGAGTCTATATGGATATAACTATTATTAATATTAATATTTTAAACCCTGAAGGAGTATGGTATGTATTTTCGTGTTTTACATTTAATATTTAATTCATTAATGTTTTCTTTCTTTGATTAAAGCTTCAACTAAGCAGGGCAATAATGTAAAATAAACAAAAGAAAACAGAAACAAAAACATGAAGCACTTGAATCTCTCTCGCTCGCTCTCTCTCTCTCTCTCTCTCTCTCTCTCTCTCTCTCTCTCTGATTTGTATCAGGCTATATTTTATTTTGATCACAAGGTGCAAGAAGAAAAATGAGATGGAATTGTCAGTATGGTCAGTACGAAACCTCAGTGTTACTCTTGACAGTACTCTCTCATTGCATCAACATGACATGAACATATGCAAGGCTGTATATCTTGAGCTGAGACGCATCAGCTCCATTCGCAAGTATCTTTCAGTTGATGCCACTAAAACACTTGTGTGTTCCTTAGTACATTCAAGACTGGACTATTGTAACTCAATTCTGTCTGGTTCGTCTCAATATCTACTTCAGAAACTTCAAAAAGTTCAAAACACAGCCGCTCGGATCATCCTTAGAGTACCACGATCGGAGCACGCCTCTCCCCTGCTCTGTACCCTACACTGGCTATCCATATGATCCAGAATTAAACACAAAATTTGTTCTCTGTGCTACGTTTCACTGACGGGCTCCAGTCCAACATACCAATCTGACCTCACCCATGTGTACACACCTGCAAGATACTTACGCCCCTCTTCTGACACTCGTATTCTCATTATTCTCACTATGAAGATGAAATCATATGGACAACGTTCTTTTGCATACCAGGGCCCAGCAACGTGGAACGAATTGCCCACTGCACTTTGACACAAAGACATAGTGATCTCATTCAAGAGCGCTCTTAAAACTCACCTATTTCAACTGCAAGAACAGACTTAAAGACCTAATAATGTATCCTTACCTTAAATATTTACAGCATATTTTCTGTTTCTAATTTCGTGGTGTTTGTTTTTATTTTGTAATCATATCATTATATATGTTTTTTAAGTGTTGTCAAATGTTGTAAAGTGCTTAGAGCTTTTAAAGATTAGGCGCTATACAAAGTCGTCATTATTATTATTATGGAATACATATGCATCTCACTCTGCATCTCTCTTCCCCCAAAAATGTGGGAAAAGCATTTTAGCATTAATGATGCAATTTCCCTATTGCTGGTAATCTGAAATATGACACAGTGATGATTTTAATATTTATGAAACCAGAAGTTATTATAGTTTAATCCCACACAGCATCACAAATTTTATCCTATCTGTAACTCAGTAAATTTTCAGGTCAGCATCATTTTATGTAGCTAATAGTACATAACACATTTCAAATACTTCGTGTGAAACAAATTAGGTAGTTTTAGTTGCATTTAATGATCCAGACAGGAAACGTTACTGAGTTATAGATAGGATAAAATGTGTGATGCTGTATGGAATGAAGTGAAAAAGACAAAGCAGAGGTATTGATCTGGCCTCGTCTTATACTCAGCATCGACTTGTGTATGGATGAAGGATGGAAAATTTACCAAATCTGCTCATTCGACTTATACTCTGCATCGACTTAAAGGCTGGCAAAAAATACTGTAGTTTATGGTTTTGGAGATGTTCACTCACCTTAGCTGGGTAGATCCACTCTTGTGTTGTAGCCCAAGGCAAAATGTATTGCATGCATCAAATAGCTGGTGTTAGTGTCAATTGTACAGACAAACTCTTTCACATTCATAAGCATGTTTTAATAGCTGACTGACCATTCATTCTTCCCAAGCAAGTTATCACTGCCCAATTGCCACAAATTACCATTTGGTGATAAAAACATACTAACTTGTGTTTCAAAACTTAACCATCAATATGTAAATAGCAATTTGTATTGTAAGAATAGATTTTGTAAAAAGCACAAATTTAAACAAAATATTTGAAGATTTTTACTGCTGTGTTTGTTATTTTCTTTATAGAATCAGTTTGAAACCATAAGTGAACCAGTCATATGGTAATAATGGTGGATATCGCTGTGTCTAGGAAGTACCATATCATTAGATTGTCTGTTTTTGTATGTCATTGGGCAAGTAGATCTAGGAAATATTCAATTCATAGAAATCAACGGCTAAATATTATACGATAGAAGATTTAGACCTAATTATGTAGGTTAGGGACAATTCTGCGTTGTGAAATTTGAGAAGCGCTGTCAGGTAAAGTTTGTTTTCTGACATCACTTATTTTTGTGAAAGTTTGAAAAAGGGAGTGAAGCAGATGCTATTTAACCAATGCATGATGTTATTAGAAGTACATTGGCAAATAATAAAGCGATAAATTTACAATTCACTGATGAAGCTAGAAAGTGAGTGGTTATATTAAGAAAATCCCTTTATCTAAAAATAGATACACTTAAATGTTGTCTGTGTTGATTTGGTTGGAAGGAGGGAAATAGTTTATTCATATATTGACTTTAATGCATCAGTGTGTTATCTGTGTATATTTATAGCAGTGTTTTATTAGCAACAATGAAATTAAGATGAACAATATGTTATGAAGACTTTGTACATTTGCTTTCATGTACATAGTACAGGGAATGTTCCAAACCAGTTTACAGATCTTTTTACCCTGCCCATTTTTATAGTGAACTTTCAGGAAGTATAAAAAAAAAATATTCTTGTTTAAGTCATACCAGTAGTTGAATAAGCATATTTACTAACTTTTAATTACAATACCATAATCTAATTACTCCTGTAAGTTAAAATTAGTTACATGTACAGTTTCTACTGCTCTTTTAAAGTGCTTAAAACCAGTGTAAAATGCAAAGATGTAGACTGGGCATAATTCAAATAAGAGAAAAAACACACATGAAACTGACTGGAAATTTGAACTTTCCCTTGTAAAATTTGAGCTTGTCCTAGACGTAATATTCCAACATGAGTAAAATAATAAGATAATTTATGGTATACTTTAAGGAAATCATGTGATATTTATTGAAACTTTTGTTTCCTTTTTATCTCTGTAGGCATCTTACAACCATATGCTGATAGTTAAAGTTATATTAAAATATATATATATGTAGATAATACACATAGATTGATTCGTAGATTAGAAGACATTGAACACAGATATAGTTGGAACAGCCAAAGCAAGCATGTACATATATTAAGATAGATTAAGTAATAGGTAGAAAGATTTAGTAAATAGCTACATTTTTAAGAGAGACAGTGTTAAAGGAAGACTATTTGTAATTATTTATTTATACTCACAACTCCAGAATTTATGAGGAGCGCTCCGGTGGTCTTGTGGTTAGAGCATCTGCCTCAGATGCGGGAGGTCGCGGGTTTGAACCCTGGCCAAGTCATACCAAAGACTTATGAAAATGGTACTAACAGCTGCCTCTCTAGGCACTCAGCTTTAAGAGGTTAGTGTTAGGACTGGTCAGCCTGGTGTCAGGATAATGTGACTGCATGGGACATCATGCTACATGTCTGCGGTATGATGCCCCAGTGCTATATATCACTATAAACTGTCACAATGTAGACATTTTAGCGATATGACTGAAAATTTGTCAAAATCCAGATCACACACACTTGTCAAAGAAATCTCATGTGTTGTATTTTTAGCAATTAACACCTGATCACCATAAAATTGGCAACATGTGTTAAAACAATCTTTGAATAGCTGATTGTTTAGAGTTGACAGTCTTCCCAAGGCTAGCTTAGGACCGGAAATCCGCTAATCTCTGATACATATAAATATTATGATTACAATGCAACAGATAGGTTAATATATAAATATTTATTCCTTATTCATCAAAACTTGCTTATTCTTATTATAACATCTAGTTGAATGAAACTGTATGCAGATACGCGGAAGAAGAATGTGCTACATATCAATGCTAAATAAAGGTGTTGATACATGTATTGTGGCGAGATCACAAGGTATAAAACTTGCAGAACATACAGCATTAGGAACTGAAAACAACTCCTTGTCTGTAATTTAGCTCAAAGAATTACTGTAATTTTACCCAGACCACTGGTGTTCACTTAAATTTCTTGTATATTGTATCCCTCTCTCAATTTGGTGGACTTGACTGCGGGATAGTGCCTTGCAAACTTGAGTTTGCCCAAACCAAAATATTATCTATTAAAGACCGAATCCAGTTGAGAAAAGCCAAATTGATGTATAGGATATCCAATATCAGTGCTCCTGAATATTTAAAGTCACTATTCCAGTATAGGCTACCTGGTAATACTCCCCACCTGAGATCCATGTCTACCAAACAGAATAAAATTCCCAAACCAAATAAGGAATTATTTAAAAAACAAAAGTTTCCAGTACTCTGGAACATTGCTCTGGAATAGTATTCCAGTTTGAGATTAGAAATGCCCATTCTATTTCCTTCTTTCAAACCCAATATATCTAGTGGCTTCAGAGATGCAGTTAAAATAAATAAATTTCCTTTATATGAGGGCCTCAAGGTAGATTAGTTCTTCAGTTAATTGTGTTACCCTCTTTAAATAAAGTCATTATTATTATTATTAGAGGTGAAACTCAAAGATCTGGAATGCACAATAAAATATATGTAGCATATAGAATGGTCAGACCAGGCGTTTTCAGCCTCCTAAGTCTGGAAAGCAAGACATAACACCACAAGATCTAGCCGCTTGAATCAAGGAAGTTATAAAATTGGCATACACTGGCTTCTGTCAGGAACAGGTATGCCTTATGAAAATCTCAGCTCATGAAATAGATGCCTTTTTGAAAGTGCTAAGTTTACGATGGTAATTTCTCTTTACCTATGCAACAGAATGGTCTGATACCAAACTTGGTCGTGTCAGTGTACCATCTGACTGGCATTGGTATAGGTTATATTATACTGTTTAAAGAAGCTATAAGTCCATTACACACTTATTGCAATCTACACCATAAATATAAAATGAGGTCAATAATGATTTATGGGTTTAAGATAAAACTATTATTTATCAAGTCTAAATATGGGGTTTTTACGCTTAGCAGAAACTGCCATTGTCCGATTTTGGTATTTTATAGTACAACAAAACATCAGTCTCTTCAGACATGTCTGGCATATGTGAAAAATTCCAAAGAACTGCAGTCTGAGCATCCAGTTGAAATTAAATTGCCACATGTTTGTGCAAGTTTGATCATGAACAAATGAAATCCAAGAGAAACTTCAGAGGTAATCCATTTAAATGAACAGGTAATTAAGTTTCAACCCTTAGTTTTAGACTTCATCACTAAAGAACTGTTTTAAGTTTGAAGATAAATACAGAAAACAGCACCTACATTCATTTGATTTTTAATTTATATCCTTTAGGCACATAAAATGTAATTTAATTAGATTTTGATGATGTAGTTAAGTGGTATAATTGAAGAATGATGCAGAATGGGTGTGTCAATAAATATCAAAGTAGACAATGAAGAGAAGAGGGTTTTATAACCTTTATTAGCTTTGATGACTGTTCCGATCAAATCCAAGTACATTGAGTGAATACATGAAAAGGAAATTTGATATTCATTTTAGGGCTTTGAATTTTTTGATTTGTACTTTTGTAAGGGCAAGAGTCATGAACTCAACTTTCAAAATCCTATTTGTTAAGGTTTGATATTGTTTTTGCACAGGAAAGTACAGAATGAATCTGCCACTGGTAGTGTCAGTGTGAACAAGGTGAGGACAACTCTGACCATCCAGGTGGAGGCCATTGACTTTGACACCCAAGGATGTGTTTTGAGGGTCAAGGGCAGAAACATTGAGGAGAACCAGTATGTCAAGGTGAGATAGTTGTCCAGCAATGTAGCACTAATACATTCCCATGATGCATCTGCTTTTTTGGAGCTCTTGACATGATTTTAGAAATTAATATCTCATGGTCACATCCATAAAAATTTAAGATAAATATGAAGATAGCTTCACATTCGCTTACTGAGAGGGACCTATTTTTCATGAGAATTAAAGACCCTGAGGTTAGGGCAGTTGTTGCATCTTGGGTCTATTTGAGTCACTCCAGTCTTACACTACCTTCTTTGATGCATCAGAGCAAATCCACATTTTTCATTGGCCTCTATAGTGACAGCACAGTATGTGCCGAAACCTTCTACTAGCTTACAGTATTGAAAACTGAAACTGTAAGGGTACATATAACGGTTTTATACCAGATTTGTTGAGGTCATCAGCCTACAATACTGCCAGGTAAATTGATCAATACAGTAGTAGCAGGCAATGTATTAATACTATAAAAATGTAGTAGGGGGAGACTTATTTTAATACTTACCAGCTTCTATTGCAAAGATTCCCTCCTGACACCCCACTCTGATACATATTGACTAAATAACATCAATACCTGGCCCTGAAGTAAAAAAAAATAATTTGAACACAGAATGTTTGAGCTCCTTGTTTCATTACCATTGGCCCTGGTAAGAAAAATGTCTTGCCAGTTTTGAAAAAGCAAATATTAGAAGTTGGGACTCTTACTATTAAAGACTCTGAATCCTGGTCCTAAAATGTGGTTGAGGATGGACTCATGCATGCACGCATGTGTGCGCACACACACACACATGCGTGTGCACGCACACACACACACCACACACACACACACACACACGTTTGTCCTTACCATCTGGTGATCTTTGTGGCGACAACATTTTTGGCTGTTAAAAATTGTATATACAGTCTTGGGTTTAGAGTTGAGAAATTCAAAGGCTCCATGACAGGAAGCTCCATACTTGGATATAAAATTGTACTGGAATCTATTGTTACGTAAATGAATCCTTTGTTCATATTGATAAAACACCCTAACACTGTATTGTTATACCATTATCATCTTATGCTGATGTCTGGCTTTAGTACTGTGTGCTGTAATATAACCCAAATAGTCATGCTACCTGACTAGCTACAATCGACCACCTCTGAAGGCCGGAACGGGAATGACTACAGTCTACCAGATGATGGCAGTTTTTTCCTTCTTGAAAAATGTACCAGAAAAAAAAGTTTTGCTGAAACTTCAGAGAAAACTGATTACCTTTGAAGCAGTGACCGTTCTGTATATATAATTAGCAACTAAACAAAAAATTCTATCTACGTCAATGTTTTACAATTATTTGATGTTGTCGCAGCAATAACAAACAGGCATTTGTTTGGTCCTTCAAAGAGCGCCTTTAGCAGTGCCTTCAATAACACATGAACCTTCATCAAAGCAAGCCGAAAACCTTTAATCAAAAGAAAGTCGGCAACAGACTTAAATAAAAGCATTGTTTCATTTTTCATAGTTATTGTGCAATGAAAGTTTCCTGTTTGCACCATCCCTGCCTGTGACTTCATTTTTAGCTCTACTGGTCATAGCATATGTTATGGTCTGTGTCCGTAACAGGTTTGTTATCATTATTTATCCTAAACTACTTGGAGGATATCCATGAAACTTTACACACACATTCATCCCATGGTCTCGTTGGTCCCAAATAAAAATGGGGCTGCTTGTATATCCAATATAGACACTACAGTGGCCATCTTGAAAATGTTATCACTACCCTTCTTGAGTAGATTGTCAACATGGGGTTTTCACCACAAGCCATCTTATGATGCCTAGTTGGTCCGAAATGAAAATGTTGCAGATCTATTGTCCAATATAGCTACCACAATGGACATCTTGAATATCTTGTTAATACTACTCCTGAATGGTGAAGAATTCATATGATGTCTAGTTGGTGCTAAATAAAAATTGGGCTCTGATGTCAAATATGGTCATCATAGTGGCTGTTTTGAAAATCTTTTTGTTGCTGTTCTTCCTGAATGGAAATCCATATTGATACTAGGTTTTCACCAGAATACTTTTCACTGTGTATATCGGTACTTAGTGAAAATGGTGTTGATCTCATGCCCAATATGGCCACAACTGTGTCCATCTTAAAAATATTGTTATCACTACTTGTCATGTGTAGATAGTCATATCAACATGTGTTTTTTACTAAACAACTTCTTACTCCATCTGTTTGGTCCTAATGGTACCATTAAGACATTCATTATGCCTGCTGTAATGATAATTTTGAAAATCTTTTTATCATGAATTCTCTTAATTAATTTTCATGTTATGACTGAAAGCCTTCTAATATGACTGCCACAAATGCCATCTTGAAAATCTTATCATTACTCAACATGGGACTTCCACCATAATGCTTTTTATGATGCCTTGTTGGTCCTAAATGAAAATGGTGCTAAGTTGTCATCTAAAATGTCCACCACAGCAGCTAATTTGAAAATCTTGTTATCGCTGAAAAACATTAAACATGGTTTCAACACTTTTCAGTTTAAGGGAAGAAGTGGTCATATCTAGAATTCCTGGATATTGTTTTCAGCCAGTAGAGAGTCTGTCTCTTTGAGGGACTCTTGTTTATACATCGGGTACATTTCAGAATATTTAAAAAGCAGATATTCAGTTCCATGCTGAAAACTTATATTATGTGAAAGTAATTGATGAATAAGCAAAAGTTTTCAATTCATTTTTTGTTCTGTTGGTCACAAGGACTATTCACTATTCGTTGGATCACTGGAGCACAGGTGCATATTGTTATTACTAAATATATTTCAGACATTAATTAATTGCTGAATAAAAGCAATCAGCAGATCAGTCCCTCTTTCTAAAATCCCATTTTAATTACATTCATCAGAAGTGACACTTTGTCATGTTTGGATATAAGTTGTGCAAGCTGAGTTGTTCACACATATTTTCAAGTACTGTTGAGATCTGTGTTAATTGTTGGACAGTCATATAGTTCCAGCATCACTAGTTCATTCTTACAGATAGGGTAAAACCGAGGGCATGAATATCAGACCAAGAGTGTAAAATACAGGCTACCTAACATATTGTATACAGTTTGCACCAGAGAAATCTATGGTATGGAAAATACAGAAACAATGTTCAAAGTTAGTCCCTTCCTTGTTCACTATATAGAGATGTTCCATGGGACATAATCTTTTCTTCTCTGTCTCAGTAAAGTTCAGCAGTGACCATACCATATCAGTGTAAGTAAACTCTCATTTGACCTTAATGGACAAATCAAAAACTGTTAACTGATGGAAGAAACTCTGTAACCTGTGCATTTAGCTTGTTCTTGGTCCACAAAATGTGATATATGTTATGATTTAATGCAATTTAAAAGTATTTTGTATCTATTTATAATTGGTCTTAGTACAGAAATTGACCGTAATGTCTTGCATTGCAGATGGGGGCATACCATACTCTTGATTTAGAGCTGAACCGAAAGTTTACTTTGGGCAAACACAAATGGGACAGCATAGCACTGGACAGAATAGGTAAATATTTTCACAGCCCTCGTTTAGAAGAGCTAATTCATGAATTACAGTTGGTTAGTACAATCTGCAAGAACTACCCTATATTTTCAGGGTAAACACAGCTGCAGCATAATTGATGCAGACGCTGGTGTTAAGAATTCAGAAAATATAATGTTATCCGATATCAGTTGAAAAGACACAGTAATGTCCAACAAGTAGATGATATGGAAAAAACGGCTGTAAAATGTTCACAATCAGGTTATATTTTTAATTACCACCTTACCAGCTTTTGACATATGATTTAAGTTGCACGTTTGTTTCTTTGAGTAATTACAAATTTTTACCTAGCAAAATCTGGGGCAGATGTCATACCGCAAATAAATGTAGCACTTGTGTCAGCAGGGTATATCATATCCCTTTAATCCACTCTCAGAACCCATTTGATTTTTTTTCCAAACATAAAAAACAAGAATATTTCATACATGTGACAGAACCAGGGTCTCAAACCAGTAGATTTACAAATTTTAATCCGTAGATTGGCTTCTAAACCAGTAGATTTTTTTTATTTATATAAATTTTACATTCTTCAAGGGAATGAAAACAAAACAAGTGCATTTTTTGCCATAAAATATATTCTCTTCATAGCATATAAAATAGCAGGTTTTGAACATAAATTGGATTTAGATTTTGACATTACAATAATAATTAATACAAGTCGGTATATTCTCAGTCAATGAAAAAGGAAGTGTTGCTATCTTATAGTTTGCTGCAAAGATTTTTTTTTAAATATCCAATAGCATTTTTAATTTCCTTCACAAGATTATATTTGGTGACCACTGATGACATTCAGTGTGATTATTTAGCTTCATACTTAACACTCTCTCAATAGTTCTCTGGGCCAGATTTCCCCATGAATCATTTTGTGTTTTGCAAAGAATTAGATAGTGTCCTCTCTCCATTAGCATTAGAATGCTGTAATGATGGGACAACTATGCTCAGCCTGCAAAGAACTTCTAGCTTCATATTTCCTGTTGCTGGTTTGTAAGGTTGCTGAGTGTTCTCCAATAGTCCTCACTCCATGGAGAAAGTTCCCGACTTGGACTTGAGATGTATTCCTGAGTCTCATCCTTCTTTCTCCTCATGGCTCAGATTGAAAAAAATTTGCAGGTTTCACCACTGTAAATTTAAAAAAATAAAAATAAAGATTGATTTAGACTTTCAAAAAACAAGGAAGACTACATGATGTATTTATGCTTTTATGGATAATTTATCCTAACTTTAAATTTAATTATCTTGTAATACTGTCATCTGATCGATTTTATATAGGGATTGAACTTAATTATCTGCATGAAATATAAAAGATGCATACCTTGAAACACACAATGCAAACTCGGGACCTTTGCTACTCACCTGCAGATACTTAAAACTCGGATATCCATGCACTTTTAACTTGTAATATTTCGTAGCTAGTGGTTTCTTAGCATTGGGAGAAAGCACACTTTTCAGCATTTTGCCATGAATTGAAACAAAATACAAGAACTGCCCTTAATTATTCCTGTTCAAACATCTTGCACAATACAATAACCATTAAACATGACAATAAATCAAATTACTTACCATAGTGTCTGCTGAAATAATTTATTATGGTGGGTCAGCTGATTTTCATCAAGTGCTCAGAAGACATCATGACCCCTGTTCATTTCTTCATTAATTACAACGCATCAAAAGTCATTCTGCATTTGTCCTTAAACTCCCCATATACCAACAATAAAGCAATCAACAGCTTGTTGTATACACAAGTCATCTGTTCTTGAATGTGCCACACATCATCACACTAATGTTTGTATTGGTGGAACATTTCTGGTCCCCATTAGACTGGTTCTGGCTGGTTTCTCAAATGTGTTGGTAGAACACATGAAAATACCATGCTTGGGATTTTTAATTAATTTTTTAAAATCTTTTAATTTTCAGTTGCAGTAGAGTTAACTTGGGTATGGTAGAAGGTCTTTAAAACTGTATTTTTTGCCTACTGTCAGTAGAATCACATGTATGCAAATGATTTTCAAAATTTTTTGAAGGATGGAACCTATCCAAATTTAATTTGTTCATAGGTAACAGCATGCTGATTAGGACACTTAATATTTCTTCCAGTATTTTAAGTGCCTATTTGACATAGGATACCTAACATGATTCAGTAGTGCACAGCTTTGCTGTTTGTTATTCATGGTCAAATTCAAATTTACAAGAAGATAATGCAGCAAATCAAAGTTATTGAATTAATTTATATGGAGAGTGCATATTTAACTATTGTATAACATTGTGTTGTTGGGTAATACTGACATGATAGTTACTTAAAGCATTAAAATTAGGTCATGCAGCCATGGTTCCCTTTTGGCAAATGTTGGAAAAAAAATGAGTAAAAAGAGAAAACTTGTTTTAACTGTTGGACCCATGAAACTAGAAACAGTTTTTGTGTCTCAATTTTCATGCCCTGTTACATATTTAAATCGTACAGTATTTGATTACCTTTAATTATTAAGGGGAAAGAGAATATATAAAAATAAACTCACCATATAAATGTTTATACTGACTGCTTTTTCTTGTGTCTAATGACAAGGGCCTCTTGTAGAGAACATAAAGAGATTTTTAAAAAAAACTAGAAGTTATAATAATTCTACTCAACAGCGAAGCTGGATTTATTTTGACAACTGTTGGAAACCAATTGTTCCACTGACATGACATAAGGTGTTCAAGAGATTATTGGTCTGTAGCCATTTTCAGTATGACATCATAGTAACATACAGTTAAGATTCAGCCTAACTGTTTTCTAATGTCACACTGTAAACAACTTGTTTTTGCTTTTGGCTTGTCAGGTGACTACCTCTTAAAAAATTTAGTGATTATGTTTGAAAAAAATTATAAGGCTATAGTGTTGTTTTTCTTTATTTTGATCCAGGTTTAGTGTTCTGGGGTCTTGTGACTGCTGTAAACAATATGGAGTTGTATTCGGTCCTTTACATATGATATTGATGGAATAGTTAATGTTGATATACCAAGTCATTATTTTGTGAAATTATTGAGTGCAAATATATTGATGGATTCACATCATTAGTGTTATGAGTGTAATTCAGCTTCTGATGATTTGGTTCAGTCATGTTTGCTTACATGGATGCACATGCAATGATACAAGAATAAGTCATCTCTTACTTTACTGTTACTTGCATTTGTGAGTTCTGTACAATTACTTGATTTAGATTCAAGATATATCAGTAATTGATTGGTTTTTATTAAGAGCTCATGCATATTAGATTTCAGTAGATAACTGGTTGTTTAGTCCAATAGAGATTATCATTCTCTTGCATCAGTGACAATTGTTACCTCCATATTCTCCTTAACTGTTAACCTAAATGCAAATCCACCTCATTTATCAATTAGCATACTAATACTTTATTTTTATGTCACTTAAGAAATGTGCTGTGACCCAACTCAACATGCAGACTTGGCAGCAGTGGTGATGCAAGAGGGATTGGCCCATGTCTGTCTCATCACGCCAAACATGACCCTTGTTAGGGCCAAGATAGAAACAAATATCCCAAGGAAAAGAAAAGGAATGTGCCAACAACATGATAAGGTGTTGCTATTTAACTTATTGTTTTGTGTTAGCTATCATAAGTAGAATTCCTTACGAATTTTTTTTTATTTACTTTAGACAAAATTTAGATAGACCATCTTTCTGCTTCAGATATTATTGAATGATTTCACCTTCCAAAACTTATCTGGATTTTGCCAGATCAGTTATCTCTCATTTTTTTCTAAATACATTGCACATAGAATGCAGACATATAAACAGATAATCCATTTGAATAACATTTTAATTTTTTTTTTTTTAATTCAAATGAAACAAATTATGGTACTAATTGCAATGCTGCAAATGAAATAGTCTCTGAAGATTTTAAATTTGTGTGTCATTGGTATCTCACATCTTAATTATATTCCATTATTATAAGAATTTTGGTAAGTTTCAGGATAATGTTTTAAAATAAACAACACCACACATGAAATTCCTGACTAGTTTGACTTTATTGCTTTTTCAGACTGAACCGAAATAATTGTCTATGATGTTAAATGGCAGGAAATTAGTGTTATGAACAAAATGATGCCATGGCATGATATTTACAAAGACATGTTAGCTATAGTTCTCTACAATGTCTTAGATGCCAAAATAGAATGGAAAAAAAATGACCTGAAAAGATCTATAAAGTAAAGATTCATAAAAGATACATCAGACTGCTTAAGATACACATCTTTATTGAAGATTATATTGTGAAACATACCTAAAGAAATCAAGACAGTTTTATTTTCATCTAGATATGTGGAATTGATTGAATATTATGAATTTATCAATTAAATGAAGTTTATATATTCTCTCAGAAATCAATAAATAACATTTAAAGTTGCACAGATAGTATCATGACTCATCTAAAATTTTACGAGTGTTACTGCTACGAAAATAAGTATTTTCATTAAGAATAGAACATTGAGAACATCTCTGTTACATTTAGTAGGTAAACCAAACATGGAAATCATAATGATCCCTAGTTTGTAAGCAGGCGTAGGCCATATTTTGTGATGTGATTTAACGCTTAAAAGATAATTGCAAAAGATCCCAATATATACCTTGATTTGGTATCAAGGATTATATTCAATAAAAGGAATTATATTTTCATTTTTCTCCATGATTTTGCATTTTAAGGACTCGGGCTTTATGAGAATATACCTTTTCGAACACAGCATCAGTAATGTCAGCTGGATAACTTTTTTTCAAAAATAGTTGATGTGATTCTGTCAACAAATTTCTAAATATACCATTATCAGAAATAATCCTTGAATATCACTTTGCTTAACTGGATGGTATTCCATCTTTGCTTGATTGTTGTGTGAAGAATATTCAAAATATTGATGAACAAATGTATTTTTAACATGTATACTATTTGTGGAATTGTTACATTAATTTTGAAAGACTGCATCAAAAATTTTATTACTTTATTATTCAGGACATTGAAAGTAAATTTAATTGCAGGGTGAAATTTATTAAATTAGTCTATGCAAGTGTGAATATCTTGTAAGGAATGATTCAGTTTGCATCATTATTAACTGTGCAACTTCAAATGTTATTTTAATAACTTGTAAAAAGTGTGGCATAGAATATATTGGACAGACTCTTCAGCAAGTATCTAAACACATGAACAAACATAGTTATGCAATCAGTAGCTTTATCAATCCATCTTTTATGTCTTGTGCCACCATACATTTTAATGACATTGTCTGTTGGTTAAAAGATTGTTCATTAGTGCCAATTCTGAAATGAGATGTCTGTTAAAGGAAACATATTTTATTCACCATTTGGATAGTGTCTATTCAAAAGGTTTAAATTATATATATATATATATATATATATATATATATATATATATATGTGTGTGTGTGTGTGT